>VZSZ01009643.1:350922-370193 GCA_013398815.1 Ibidorhyncha struthersii
CCTGGAGTACTGTGGTCTGTTCTGGGCCCCTCACTACAAGAAAGACATTGAGGTGCTGGAGCGTGTCCAGAGAAGGGCAATGAAGCTGGTGAGGGGTCTGGGGGACAAGTCTCATAAGGAACGACTGAGGGAACAGGGACTGTTTAGCCTGGGGAAGAGGAGGCTTAGGTGAGACCTTATCACTCTCTACAAGTACCTGAAAGGAGGTTGTAGAGAGATGGGGACTGACCTCTTCTCCCTAGTGACAAGTGATAGGACGAGAGGAAATGAGTTCAAGTTAAGCCAGACAAGGTTTAGGTTGGATATTAGGAAAAAAATTTTCACTGAAAGGGTTATGCAACATTGGAATAGGCTGCCCAGGGAGGTGGNCCAGGTGCAAGGTGTATTCACCCTCCCTGGATGTTTTTAAAAAAAAGGGTAGACGTGGTACTTGGGGATATGGTTTAGAAGTGGTTTTGTCAGGTTAGGTTAATGGTTGGACTCAATGATCTTAAAGGTCTCTTCCAACCTTAACGATTCAATGATTCTGTGTTTAGCCTGGAGAAGAGAAGACTGAGAGGGCATCTCACCAATGCTTATCAGTATCTAAGGGTGGGTGTCAAGAGGATGGGGCCAGACTTGTTTCAGTGGTGCCCAACGACAGGACAAGGGGCAACAGGCACAAACTGGAACACAGGAAATTCCATCTCAACATGAGGGAAAACTTCATTACTTTGAGGGTGCCAGAGCACTGGAACAGGCTGCCCAGAGACGTTGTGGAGTCTCCTTCTCTGGAGATACTCAAAACCTGCCTGGATGCCATCCTGTGCAACTGGCTGTAGGTGACCCTGCTTTGGCAGGGACAGTGGACTAGATGGTCTCCAAAGGTCTCTTCCAACCCCTACCATTCTGTGAAAAAGATCTTCCTGGCTGTTCCCAGAAGAAGTATATTTTGTTGTATGAAGTACAACTGAAGCGGAATTCCACTGCGTTATGCCCCAAACATTCAATATCCCCAAAAGACAACATGAACAACAGGCCAGAGATGTGGTAATGTTAAGGAACATTGCTCATAATTCATGTACCTGATCAGTGTTTGCTATCCAAGAGATTATATGAGTCCTGGAGCAGCAGAGCACCTCAGGCAAGAGCTGGGAAGTCCTTGCACCATCCCGTTTCCCAGCAGTGATGTCCCAGACCCTCAGCTTGCCTCAGGACACTCTCAACAGCCAGAGGGAGAATGCCTCAAGATAATTTGAAACAGCTAGGCCAAGATGATACATGCATTTTAAAAGCATCCTCCTCCAGGCTGAGTAGGAAAATTCCCCCACACACACTGTACTGGAGAAAAGCCTAGACACCGAAGCAGAGGTGTATCACCTAGATCTGAAACTGGAATGAACACAACACATTTTGGCCTGAAGAGAATAAACCTGCCCATCTCATTTTGCTTGCTTTAAGAGTCATGAACCCACTAGATCCTCACTGAAAACTCCCATGAACTTTAAAGAAATTCCTCATTAAAAACTCCCATGAACTTTCATGTAATGAACCACCGCGTTTGAGTAGTCAGGCCAAGACAAAGGTACCATCTACAAATTGTGGCAACCACTAAGCCCATGCAAAAGCATGGAAGACTACAGGTTAAATCATTAACAATTGAAATGTTCAAGCTCTGTAAGCATCTTAGAGACAGCTGCACACACAATCTAGGAAATAAGAAAGATGTTCTCCATATAAAGAGTGACACTACACTCCGTTGTTCCTCTTCTCCCCAAGTTCCAACAAACCAGAACCAAGACTACATGACTGAAATAGTAGTGAGACTCTGAGATCAAGCACAGATTAAAACATTTTATTGGCATCATGCCCAAAGGAACAAGAGTTCAGAAAAAAAAACAAACCCACACCTTCCCTCTCCACTGACAGTTGAATACAACAAAAACAGTGTAATCTTTCTTGAAAGGAGTTGTGATATGAATAACCAGTTCAGCAGATACCAGCAACAACCATGACACTTTCAGAGTGAAAGAACAACGTCCAGTTGACTTGGCTTTTTTGGTTATCAGAAGACAAAATCAGAAACAGGCAAACTCATTTTCCTGGCTGAATGTTTCCAGATTTTGCTTCTACTGAAATAAAGCTGGCGGTTACAAAGTTTTCAGATTTACAGAATATTTTGCACCCTGTAGCCACCACCTTTAAAAGAATTAATGCTCAACACCAAGGGCTGCACAGCTAGCCGCCATCAACCAAGAAAGGCAGCTCAGAATGCAGTTAAGTGCTACTGCAAACTAGCATGGCTTTCCTGTTTTCCAGCCATAAGCTCCCATTATAGTAATGGGCTGTAGGTGCCTGTTTTAGGGTGTGCTGAGCAGTCATTTTGGCACTTCTGCTGGCCGTAGCAACTAGAGCTCTACTACTGGCTACAGGTAACCCAGTAGCCACCTGCATTTAAAATACCTTAAATCTTAGGCTGATTTCCAC
Organism: Ibidorhyncha struthersii; assembly: GCA_013398815.1. Classification (NCBI taxonomy): domain Eukaryota; kingdom Metazoa; phylum Chordata; class Aves; order Charadriiformes; family Charadriidae; genus Ibidorhyncha; species Ibidorhyncha struthersii. The sequence continues at coordinate 353,389 of VZSZ01009643.1, forward strand.
CCATATGCCTTGCCCTTTTGCTGGTCCTGGCTCTCCCACAACAAAAGGAGCCCAGGGTGAAATGAGCAGACAACATCTGTAAGAGGTCTTGAAGCGAGGTAAGATGAAGCCAGCCTAAGAGAGAGCAGTCTTAACCAAAGCCAACTGTAACCTAAGCATGCAACCTGCAGCTGCAACAACCCCTGAACACTATCTAGCAGTGGGAAGTCACTCATGACTGCATTATTTTCTAGCTTGTGAAGGCAACAGTAATAACAAGGGCACAAACAATACCACCGCTCTCTAGGGTAACATCTTATTTTACTATTTTCCAGAAACTCATAAACCACCCAGTTAAAAACAACTGCTTTGCTGTGTCTTTCCTCCAATCCCTAACATTTTCCCATGTTTTTATTTCTCTCTTCCCCATCTCATTCCCCCTCCACCCCTTTCCTTGCTTCCTCCTATTCTTTCCCTCCTCTCTGCTTACAAGCCGCTGATGAATTAGTGCACTCTGAGCTGTCTCCACAGTAACAATAAATCAGTAAGGAGCAGTTTGAAACTTCAACATACCACAAGGTTTCTCCTTCTCCACAGTTAAATTTCTCAGAAAAGCAAGAGCTATGTTTACACAAAGCCCAAATAACAGCTAGCTTGAGCTCTGTGGTTTTTTACTTTGGGCGGGGGGGGGCAACAGAAAAGCCTTGGAAGCTTAAAGCTAGAAACCACATTTAAGCCTATGCAAAATTACTGTGAAAATGCAAATACAAGCAAGGGGAGTGGAGCCCTAGTTCTGACTGAGCCACTTAGAGAGACCAGCTGAGCAATTCTCTTATTTCCATCAGTCAAAAGGAAATCAAAATTGTCTTTTTCCTTGCAACTGTGGCAAAACGCACACTTGGTATACCGCCCAGTGCAGTACTTCCATAGCATTTTACAAGTCTCAGATGAAGGAACAAAGTATGTTGGACTGAAAAAACCCACTGCAAACCCTCTTGCTGTCTTATACTTGTATACTAACGAGTGGAGCTTGGGTTTTAACAAGAGCTCACATCCTAGCTGTAAGACAACACATACACAAGTATCATCCTTTCACATGCCACACTTGAACTATAAAGCAGATACGAATGCTGGTAGCTGAAAACAGCATTCAGAGTGGGGTGAAGTCTTATTAACTTACCCATAGCTGCCTTTGTTCCTGTGACTCAATAATAACCACCAAATTCCGGGCAGATATTTGTAAGAGACAGCATTTCTCACAGCTCCCAGTGTGGACAGCGAGTTCCCAGTCTCGTGCCCCAGATATACCCCTCAGATTAGCATGAAGGTCTCCCTTGTTGGCTTCCACATATTAAGAGGGAGAAGAACCAACAGAGCATGTATAGTCAATAGGACTAGTAAGAAAACATCGCTGAAGTACAAGCAAAGAGAAAGACTTTTCATAGAAAGAGTAAAACTTCATAGAAAAGTTTTGTGCAATAATTACAGCAATCTGGAAAATTACTTTTCCTTTTTCCAAAACCATGCCTAAAACCAGCAACTCTAGCTAGAATCTGGACAGCTTCTCTGCAGAAGTAACAGCTTCCATCATACTGTATCGCACTGTGTATCAGCTGTGACCCAGAACTGCCCCTCGTGTCTTCAGAAGACAGAAGAGTACGGGGGTGTATTTTAATTAGATGTTATCGTATACAAACTCACTCACCATGTCAGTGTGACACAGTGAACTAAGCATAAGGAGAAACTTAGGATGGGATCCAGACTACCTAAGATAGTCACTCTATTGTGGGTGCCTAAGAAGCAGATATTCTAAGATAATTGCCTCTGTGAGAGGAAGGAAAGTGATTTTGAAGGCCTTCAGAGAGAGATTGTGTGTCTAGTGTCAAGCACCTCAGCCAAAGGAAAAACACACCCGAACAGGAAAGAAAAAAACCAACAAAAAAAACCAACAAAAAAAACCAACAAAAAAAACCAACAAAAAAAACCAACAAAAAAAACCAACAAAAAAAACCAACAAAAAAAACCAACAAAAAAAACCAACAACAACAAAAAAAAAAACAACAAAAAAACACCACCACATCTTTCTGGAAGAATTCCACCTCCTGACAACAAACCCAATGGCTTGGGCTGTGCAATGGGATGGATTATACATCACCAAGATTACTTTTTCCCCGTCTCAAACATTGAGAAAACTCTGATACATCCTGCTTGGTATACCCTGCAAACAGGATCCAGCCCGATCAACAGTACTAACTACTCACCGTTTCTCTTAACAGCAGTACCAAATTTAAAAATGGTAACAGAGGAAACGAGTTGAGAATTTCTGCAACTCTCACCAAACAGTCAACCCTTCATATCATCTGATGCTTCACATGATAACAATTACACCTATCAGCTAGGACATGTCCCAAGAAGCTTCTGGCCTGACAAACTTGATGACTCTGGATTTAAATCTCTCTGCACACTAGTCATTTCCCTGCACCCTCCTAAAAGTTTTATTTCCTTTGTCTTTTTTATCTCCTTTCCTATACATAATGTTGCTCTAATTTCCTCCTGCTTGAAGCAGCCTGCCCTCTTCCCATCACATCTTCTGCATCACAATCCAGTTCTTCAGTGTCACCTCCCCTGCACAGTATCCAAGGCAGGGTAGCCCAGGTTGGCCAAACAGGAGAGGTCAGGGCATCCTACTAGGCAACTGGCTTGGGACAAGCTTCCTTACTCTCTCTGGGAAAGGAGCAGTTTGCCTTTTTTAAGGCGTGTTACAAAATTTAATTACATTACAATTTATGTAATATCTCAGCCACTATAACTTGGTGAACAAAGTGTTGTTTGTTCCCAAGTTTTCTTTTACACATTACAGAATTACTACATTTCTCCAAATCATGTGCTGACATGATGTTCAAGCAACACATGCCTGGGCACAGACCTGTCATTCACATAGGCTAGGGCACTTGAAGACAGATTCTTATTATCATAGCATCACAGAATGGTTAGAGTTGGAAGGGACTTTAAAGGTCATCGAGTTCCAACCCCCCTGCCATGGGCAGGGACACCTTCCACTAGACTAGGCTGCTCAAAGCCCCATCCAACCCGACCTTGAACACTTCTAGGGATGGGGCATCCACAGCTTCTCTAGGCAACCTGTTCCACCCTCAGGGTAGAGAATTTCTTCCTTATATCAAATCTAAATCTACCCTCTTTCAATTTAAAACTGTTACCTCTCATCCTACCGCTACACTCCCTGATAAAGTGTCCCTCCCCATCCTGTAGGCCCCCTTATTAAGTGTCATTGTTATAACAACAACATAACAACAACATATAACACTTTCATCAGGGGCAGATGTTTAAATTAGTCTGGTTTCTTCCTCCCTTCTTACTGACAACCCAGTCAAGTCATTTAGCCCAGGCCTTAGAAGACCTCCAAGAAACAGAATCAAGAGAAAGTTCTTATGTCAGTGTGAACCACTAAGACTACACACGCCAAAAAAAGGATGATCTAGTGATTAGAACATCACCGGAGTTATAACAAACTACTGATAACCTCTTCTGCCTCAAGTTTACCGCATAACTAAGCTGCTCTTAGTTTACTTGTGCCTTAGACACGAGCTGGTATCTACCACATCACACAGGCTGGTGAGCAGTGCATCACATGCCTGAGTGCATGCTTTCCTCCTCTGCTCCCTCTGCAGAGGGCCAATCAGCATTTGCAGTATTTTCAGAGGTGTAATGTATTAGCCTCAACACCAGACCCAGCCCTAATCCTTCACAGTAATATAACTGTTGCATAGTAATGCCCCTGCTTTATTGGTGGTGGTGGGTTTTTCCCCTCTCCCCACATTTAGCATTTGCAGTATAATACGTGTACCTGGTTACTGTAGAAAGCAGAAGCACTGTAGCACCCCATATGTGTGTGGCAGAGACCGTGCACAACATCTCTGCAACAGCAAAGGCAGAAAGACCGAAACCGAAGGCTGAAGTGCTGAGGGCATGTAGAGACAGCAGAAAGCATAAGGGGAAGAAAGGAAAGAGCGCAGGTTCACCGCAGTGGAAACACTCCCTTCAGGGCTCCCCACGCTACAGTTCTTGAGATGACAAGTACCAATATGCTACAGACCTTTGATTTCAGGAACGCATGAAGAAGAATGCTATGGGGAATTTCTCCATGTTGCTTTGTAAACTTGAGCACAGCTCTTAAAAAAAAAAATCAATATGTATTGGACCTTGGTTTATTACTTCTAGTTTCCATCTAGTTTTCTCCTCTTACTCATTGATTAATTGCAGTTATTTAAGACGCTTTTCCAGCCTGAGCTATAGTTTTTCTTTCCTCATTTATAACAAAACCTTAAGAAAAAAAACTACTGGCAGTTCTACATTTGCAAATGGCTTTTCCTGCCAATTAATTCATTTAGTAAGGACAGTGTGGAGCTGATTAGGACCTTTTGGGTTTTTAGCCTTTAATATTATGGAAGAGATTTGACTTTTGAGTTACCCAAACAGAACAGATGTTTAAAATTATTAAAGGAAAAACTCAACTTGGTATAGAATAAGCTATAAAAAAAAAAATAGAAAAGGTTTTCTGATACCATGTCAGCACAGTTGAATTTCAGTAAAAAAACAGAATAAAGCATGGTGCCTTACGTGTCACTGTATTGTTAGAAAGAGAAGACTGAAGGGACTTAAGTCCATCCCTTACACCCTCCACATACCCACATAATTCATCGTGCTAAAAAGGGAACACCTCAGGTTATGATTAAGCAATCCAAAACCACCCAATTTGATAAGAGTACTTGACTTTGCTATCAATTTGGTATATAGTGAAAGTGACAAGACAGGACATTTTGCATTGCCTCCTGGTGTTCCTAGACCATAGTAACCCCTTCCCTAAATCAACACATGCATTGCAACAGGTACTCAGTTCTGGCGTGCTGGGTATATCCCACACTGCATATTTGCAGGAGCAGGTTTGGTGTGTGGCTCTGGGCAAGTTACCTGCGCTCTGCTCCATCCACAACTCCCACCTGCTCCTGAGCGGGGGCAGGAAGGAGAGGGAAACCCAGCCCTCCCCGCACGCTTCTCACGGGTGGCAGCGCTGACCTGCTTACGAGCAGAGCACGCTGGCACAGGGATAGAAAACATGTCCTTATTCTTCACAGTTTCCCAACAGAGAGATCTGGCCTGCAGCACAAAGTGAGGGAAATTTGCATAGACTTATTCTGGCAAGGAGGAAAACCATTTCTAGGGCAGCTTAGGTTTGTGCTCATCGTTCTAGAGGTCTATAAAGAAGAGCTTTAAAAACAAAACAGCGAGTCTTCATAGTTCTTAGAGGAAGTTAACATTAGCAGAATTAAGTCATTTTACTCCCTTAAAGAAAGAAACAAAGTAAAGAAGCAACACATATTTAAAGGATCAATGTATGAAATATATTTACCTTCCAACAGGGCATATAACAAAGTTAGCTGACCTCAGCTGTCATATCAATAAGTATAAGCAAGAGCCTCTCTGCATACCATTCCTTGGTATTAACTTTAAACATCAGACATTATCACTCTGGAAGCAGACACTGTCTGAAAAATATGCTGCTGATTTCAGAGTGTAGTTAGTTGGAAGAGACTTAACTGAAAAGTAAAGCTTCTGAAAAGAAAATTGGTTCTGTTCTATCTCAAACCAGGACACCAAAATAGGGTCAGTACCACTCTCAGACTGCAAACTCCTCTGTGGAGAAAAAGATTTTACTCTTACTTTTATGTTTGCATAATACACACTGCAGTGGACCACAGGTTTCAGAAACTAACATCAAAACAAAGTTCTAAAACAACACAACTAATATAATACCCTTGGTACTAAATTCTCCGCCTCAGAAAATGGATGAGTAGCTGAATTTAGTGGACAACCGTTTTTTCTAGACACACTTGGGTATCTGGAAGTATCTTTGAAACACCACTTGTCTGAGCAGCTATGACCCCTGTAGCTTCCTCCCTTTTACATGCAGCCTAAAAAAAAAAAAAAAATAAAAAATCAGAAGTAATCACATCAACCATTTAACATTATTTCAATGTTAAAAAATAAAGCAGAAAAACCCTAGTAAAACAAAGTTTCAATAGACATTGTTGTTATTTAAAAGGCTGAATTAAAAAGTGTTAGTTAAGGATATTCTACTCTTTCCAGAGGCCACGCGTTGAACATTTTAGATAGTAGGAATCTTTCCAAGTTCAACTCGTGCTTTCCCAAACCAAACAAGACATAAACCACAGAAGCCTGCCTGCTTTTCAGCTTCTGGGAAGATCACAGATGAGATTGCTCATTATGTTCCAAGTCAAGTAACATGGTACACACACACAACCCACCCAGCTCTTCAGACATACCCCCTATTTAAAAGGAATCCACTGTACAAAGAAATTAATCTTCTTTTTGTAAGTTTGGTAATTGTTGCTTTTTCCTATTTACTTTAATGCTCACCCATAGCATTTTAAGGACACCATGAAAGAGCAGCCACAGTGGTCTAACATACCAGTTTAAAATAGAAATGTTTGGAAACTAATTGCTCCAGAGGTTCTAAACTAAACAACAGATTGCAACCCACTGCTTAAAATTAGCTTTTGTGGTTTGTATTGGATATTCCTAGTAACAAACTCAATCTGGTTGCTCTCTCTTGGTTAACTTTATTGCACCTAGCAATCTAGGGAGCCAGTAATAGAAATTTCATTTAAAATATGGCTGCTAATATTCCTAAAGATAGCCTATTACATGAGTAAGCTGTGTCACTGGCCTGAAATCATTCTCTAGGGCTTTTTTGTTTTGTTTTGGGTTTGTTTTTTTTTTAATCAAAGGACAATAAGTGCCTGGCTAGGAGTTAAAAGCTCCACATGCTTTTAGGATGAAATAGTTTGTCAATATTAAAACTACACAGGAAGAAAACTTTCAGAGGGAAGGAACTGCACCCTGGAATGTCTTTGAATTCCTATTCCATGTACAATGAAAAGAACACCCCGGCAAAGAAGAAGTATTTAACAATCAAAAGTATCCCACAATTCTTTTCTGAATCCTTGGTTAACCTACATTGTCTACTAATACAGTACTTTGCCCTAGTTAATTGGCAAAGGCAGCCCTTTAGTTTCTTTCCAGCAGGAAACCAATTAAATAGATTCAAGAGCAAAGCAGTGCTACTTTAAAAACAAACAAGAGGGAGGAGCACAGTAGCTGGCTGCTGCTTCTTCAAAAGAGTTGGAACAAGCCCGTTATTTAAAAGTTAGAGACACAAGGGCAGTGCATCTCCTTTAGGCCAGTCAGCAGAAACGGGAACAAGAGCATCGCAACTTGAACAAAGGTGCTTGGTTGCCTTCAGATCTCATTTAGGTGGGAAAGGCCAGAGCGGAGCAGTGTAGGAAGATCCCACAATGCAACAGAAGATGGGAAATTCAGGGTTTCTTTCATCCATACCAAACTCTGCTCTAAATGGAGATTAGGGAGGTTTTTGCACCAGACTTACTGCACCAGCTGCAAGCCAAGGCAACGCTACATAAGCTTTAAGCCTCTGAAGTCTAATAGCTAAAGTCATGCAGCCAAGTTAAGAGGGAGTTTGGGAATATGACTGACAAAGCAACTGGGTGCGTAACTGATTGACTACAGGCACATTTGTAATCTATCCATACTTTAAAAGAACAAAAAACCCAAACCCCACTAATGAAGGTCTACAGAAAACAGTGAAAATGAGAGAAGGATGTGCAGACGAGGAAACAACCAAATAAAAGATTTAAAAAACATACAAAGCATAAGCTGACCACATGGGGCTTCTAACTACGTGGGTTTTAGTAAATGAATAAAAGTAACCATTTGTAGAAACACCTGATAAATATGACAGGACAAAAATAGTGAGAAAAAAACAAATACAAAGCAATCTAGAAGGAACCAACCATAGTCACAGAAAAATGGCACTGGAACCACAGTTCAGGCTGCTGGGCAGAGAGAGACCTCCTCCCCTAGACTCTGGTCAACAATACAGGCTCTCACGCTTAGGCACAATGCTTCAATACAGAGTGACAAACTGCACTTAACTTCTAACTATAGGTTTGAATCAACTGAGCTGGGCTGAGGAGGATGCAGCAATACCTGCTAGCGACCTGAAATAACCAGGACGCTGGGGTTCCTGCAATGCCAGCAGCAGTCGCAGACTTTGCAGATGGAAAACGCCAGGCAAAGTGGTATGTAGTGCATATATAATTATCCTGTGTCACAGACAGTTTGTACTCTCTCCTGCGTTCTCTACTAATACTCAAAATTAAATGTTTTCTTCTGGGGAGACTGGCTTTGTGTTTTGGTTAAAGAAAGCATGGCTGAAAAGTGGGTGTTGTGCTTGGAACAGCAAGCAGTGAGGTTTGAGAGGGCTCCAAGTTCCTGGAGAAGTTCCTTCCACAGCCCCTGAGAAAACTACTTCGCTTGCACAGCTCAGCTTGTGCCTGTGACAGACCAGCCACCAGCCTGCTTCTTCCTCAGCCATAGGCTCCGGCCTTTACAGAAATAGGAACGAGCATCTCAAAATTATGACAGACATATTTAAAAGACTACTGATTAATATGGCAAGCTGTAAATCAGCCTTTTACCATGGTGGCAAAGGAAAGGGATGAAGCTGACAGGTCCTCTCTCTGAGATGCAGAGCTCTTTGGCAGCTTCATTCCCGCTGGCAGTTCTTATCCTGCAGGCAGTTCTTATCCTGCAGGATGGTTTCAAGCCAACCTGCAAGTTTTATAGGAAAGGGAAACTGGATTGAGACATGCAGAAAGCAAGCCAGAATTAAAGAGCAAAGAAGGAAGAGCTGAATTTCTACCTGTTGGGGTGGGAGGAAGAGCCAGTAATACTGAGATGAGAGCAAACACAGAGAGGGAGCTTTTGAACTGGTTTCACTTGGCAGCAGATGGGATCAATATAGTAACAGGAGAATGAAAGACTGATCACAGATAAGATTAGAGGCCCCAGTGTAATGTCTGAATCTAGGGAGGGGCAAGAAGATTTCTCAAGTACTGTTGTAATGAATTAGTGTAGGTTGCATTCAAAAGAAGGCGAAAAAGTGGAAGTTCTGCTTGTGAAAGCTTGAGAACTGACTTTGTTATGCAGCAACCAGACCCTTTCACACAAGACAGACGATTGCTACAAGGACTGGTATGCAGTGGTTGCCTAACTCTTCTCTGTGAAGGTCAAAATACACAACAGCAGACAAGTGTCTTGACTTGGCCTCGTACATTGCCAGTACATTCCTCACATTTAAGTACTGGAATCCTACTGCTTTTCCCTGTTGCTTTGCGCATCTGCAGTAGTCATCGTCCCCTACTCCCTTCTCACTCACTGAACAGGAGGAAAAAAAAATTAACTATCCCCAACTCCACTGACTCTTCCAATCCCTTAACAGAAGAGTGACTAGTTATACAGAACCTGGAACAAACTATTCAGAAAGCCAGTTTCACATATACACAGAATCTGTTCAAAAAGTAAACATTTGCAGCCAGATTTCAGCTCTACAGCATGCAAAAGAAGGGGAGAAATAACTCACATTTAGGTTTTGGCATATGCTGCAACCCCAAAACATCTTATTCAATCTGAACTTTCTAGAAACTAATACTAGGGTAAAAAAAAAAAAAAAAAAAACCAACACCCAAACCAGCAACAAAAACAAGAGGAAAAAAAACCCTCCAGTATTTGAAATAAAACTCCAGAAATGCAACTCACACCTATTTATTTCAATAGGATGCTAAGTTCTTCCATAGTAATAGTGAGACATTCATAACTAAGAATTAAAAACCTTGAAGACTGAGGAGGCCTTGCCTGGTTAAAACCACTCCATGTTGCTCTGCACCAGCCATAGACCCACACATGTAAACAACCAGGCAAACAAAGGAATGCAGATGGCTCTACAATGAGCTATTATAAATGACTTTGAAAATTTTGCTTACAAAAAAAAAAAAATTTAATTTTACATCCTGTTTCATTAAAAACAAACTTTACTTTGTGGCTGTCATCACAGAATGAATTTTGTCACCTCTCCAGGGCAGTTCTTCCTTCTTGTCATAGGCTGAAGAAACACTACTTGACTTTTGTGGGCAGATTCTATTTACATCTTTACTAAATTTCATTTTAGCTATCAAAGTTTTCTATCTTGGATAGAGCCAAGCTGTGCCTTTGGCTACTGCTACAAGACATAATAATAATAATAATAATGCAAATTATGAATGTGTCACTGGAGCTAGATCATCCACACTGCACGCCTGTTACTAAACCATGGTACACCAACTCAGTTATAGAGGTCTCAGCTGCCATTAGGGTTACAGACACCTACTTAGAAAACATTATCTTTATTCTAAGCAAAGCTAAAATATTTTGATTGTTTCCTTCCACAGTGAAATGAAACATTGTAACTATTTTAAGGTTATAAACAATGAGACAGAAATAAACAACTCCATAAGAAAGCCCCACAATTTCAAGCCAAGACTAGATCATTAGAGAAGAATTTTGCCTTTTACTGGCAAACTCTTGACTCTCCCCATCTGCTGCCTTCTCTCCCCACTAATGAGCAGGAGCAAGCTGCATCTATGAAAGCATCTCCAAAGATGACGAGACGCACAAGCTTTTCTCTGGATGCTTAGGAAAAATCAGTGAGTTCTGCCACTATGTTCACTATCACGCTGGCAAGGCGGTGGGCTCTCGCCTGCTCGATGGGGCAAATCAGAGGGCAACACTCCTCTGCTTTGTAGTAACAGTCTGAACTATGTATGGTATGTTCTTGTTCCTTACACAAATACCTCATGGTCATCCGTATGCCACAAATATTTTCCAATACAGACCTGTGCCAGGATATGCTCCATTTCAGTAACCCCTCAGAGCCATTTCAGTGAAAAAGGGCTGGCAGGCAGCAGAAAGACTGAAAAACTCAAGGCACATTTCAGCTCTGTATGTGTACAATATGTCAGAGCTGCTCTCGTGCTGACCACAGAAGTCCACAAAAGATCGTAAAAATGCACAGTTGTTTCACATTGGGCAGACCAATGACACTAAACTGAGGTTCCTACTTCTTCAAGAAGAATAAAAGACAGACCAGCTCTGCATGCTCTTACAAGAGGTCGGACACAGGTCCCCAGAGTACTTTTACGCACGCTTTGCCCCTCGTATTTCAGAAAAGGGGATGTGGTGCCTGGAGAGGTTTAAGCATCTTTAGAGACACCTCAGCAGAAAACTGTATCAGGGAGGTAAAAACAATCTGCACCTCTGGTAAGAACAGAGCACAGAATGGGTGCAGAGAGAGAACACTGTGCCTGAAGGCATGGGACTCTCTGGGAGGGGGATGGAGAGCTGATCTCAGGGAAGGAGGGTAAAGGACCTCGGTGTATTTAGCTTCGCACAGGGAGCTCAAGAAGAGACACTGTCACTCCCTGCATATACGTGATGCGGGGTAACATACATCACGCAATGGGAGAGGAATTGTTTAAGCTAAAAAGACATCACTGATGACAAGGACAGGCGGGTGTAAACTTGCCATTATACTTTTATTATACAAGCTTAGAATAGCTAGAGTTGGAAGGGACCTTAAAGATCATCTAGTTCCAACCCCCCTGCCCTGGGCAGGGATACCTCCCACTAGACCAGGTTACTGACATTTAGAAAAAAGTTTCTGTGTCAGCAGTGCATGATATGTTTCTATTACAGCTTTCCAAAAGAAGTAGGGGAACAGAAATACTGATTACTCGTAAGATTAAAGGAATTATATCATCTACAGTCCAAACTGAGAGACTCAAGAAATCCATTCCACTTCCCTGTATTTAAGTTTTAAATCAACTAGTTAAAATAAAAAGCCACGGAACTGTGGAATTGTTTTTTGAACCTCAACTTGCTTTTCAACCAAGGGATACTGAAAACAATATCAGACATTTTGTTTTTAAATCAAGTGTAATCTCTCTTCCTTTTTTACCCATTTTGTTTTTCTGCAGGTTTTTTTCACTTAGTACTAAAAAAAAAAAAAAGGTAGGAAAAAAGCCCCAATGAAAAATATTTCAGCTAGCTTTACAATTAAACAGTGTATCTTTACACTAAGACAAGTTACTCAAGCTGAACATACAGCTTGTTACACTAAAATCTTAATACCGACATTCAAGCCAACGAGGGCATGATTATGTTTTCTTCACAACAGGTTTTTTTCCTGTAATCAGAGAAAGTCAAGCAAGAACACCATTACGCTTTGATAATCAAGTCAAGAACATGACTTTTAAAGGAAAGCAGGAAAAAAAATTTAAATCTGCCAGTCTGTAACTAGATGACTTTTCAATACTATTTCTAGCAGATGCATTGATGCAAAAATGGCATTACTTGGGAAAATGGAAAGCTACCAACAGCAAGTCACAAGCTCTGGCAAATAAAGAATCTAAAAATGTCATTATTTCCACATATACCCACGTATTAGGCTAAGCATAATGCAGCACTTCCAGCTCCAGTGGTATTTACAGGATTATCTTTTCCAGACCGCAAACAGAAAAATTGAAAGACTTTAATTATTTAAACACAATTTTTACTACCTTCTAGAAGACAAGATAAACGTGCTACTTTTGATTGACTGGAAATGCATTTATCAAATATATCAACAACTTTCTATGGTGTAGATATAGATCTGTAGCCATCTCAAAGAGGAAATAACTATTTTATGATCTCATTTCCTTATTTGGAGTGTGGATTTACTGCTGTTTAAAATTGAAAATGTAGTATTGTGTGACATTAAACTATGAAATCAAAGACCGTATATGAAAGCAAAACAACCTCTGTTAGAGATATAAAGGTATGTATTATATTAATATATATTACACGTATACGCAATACATATATACACACGTGTTATATACAGCAACTTATATATGTTATATATACACGTTATAAATTATATATAAAAAATATGTATCTTTATATCTCTGTATGTTATATAGAGATATAAAAATAAAAGCCTAGTGAACCCATTTTAGGCAGTACGGTAAAACTGTGCTTCAAAGACAGTTACTTAACTGCACCAAAACAAGTCTCTCTCTGCGCCTTGGATTTTGCTAGGAAGTTAACTAGAATGCAAATTTTGTTTTCCTACATTTAATTGGTAAATGAACCAACCCTTTTCATTCTAGAGCTCCATAATTAAAAGCAAACTTTGACAAATTCCCTCCTCTGTAGTAGTTTGGGCAATGTGGTTTTGATTTTCACGGGAGAACACAACAGCAATTCCAAAGACTATAAAACCATCTCTCAGGCTTTTTTTTTTCCCCCAGCTCCTGTTGGCATAAGAGTCCTATGAAAGAGTGGCTGCATTGGAAACTGCATCTGTCTGTCCCCAAGCCAAGTGTTGTCAAGACAGTCAATGCAAATGCCTACCACAACAAGCTCTCCTTTGTCAGTCACAGGGCTCCCATGAGAAACCACCAGCCAGTCTAGGAATTTGGCTCAAGGTAGTGTTAGACAAGCCTGAAAAACAAAAAATAAGGGTCAGACTTTATTTAGATTGACTGTATAAAACCGGAACTAACAGCTCCGTTCAGTTAATGAACTTTTAAAATTGTGTGGTGGCACAAGTGGTCTTAGTGCAGAAAGACAAAATTCGCCTCTTAACCCTGTCTACTCTCTGCACTTACTGCCTCAGTTTGTACTTATCAATTTGGGAAGATTAATCCCATCACAGAAGAGATTTAGTGTGGGTTGTTTGTTTGTTTTTTAATGCAACAGGTTTCCAAGCCTGAAGAGGAAAAATACATTTTACTATCATCTTACATAGCTGCAGCCCCCATGATCCAGAACTTCAGGAAAACATACTCTGAAGGATCACAAACCGTATCCAGTAGTAGGTTTGGGGACTTCTTATGTACAAAACCAACAGTGAACTACAACAACTTTCCATGCACTTAGCAACTGTACTTAGAAACTGTACCAGGAAAACTTACATACAAAACCACATGCAAAACCCACTGCTTTGAGCAAAATCAGTCTGTAGGCAGAGCATTTTAATGTGATGAGATGCCAGGGAAGAAGAGGAATTCAGAACACAGCAGTTGGCAGGAGTCCTTACTTTTCCTTCAAGCTATTTCCCATTTTCAGATTTATCCAGCAGTATTATTTCTGAGAGAGAATTTCTGAGCTCAATTCCTTTCCAGTGAATACTCAGAAAACATATATCCTCCAACTGGTTTTGTAGATTTTTAGCATCAAACCTGCCCTTTATTCAAATAAAAAAAAAAAAAGGCAGCCTTGGAATAAATTTATAGCCAAACATGCAAGATTGTGGTCTTCCTTTTTCATCTTAAGTTTTAAACAACGTGCTGTTTAAATACTTGTAATTATTGAGGTGCGCGTTAACCTTTGGAACTTCTAAAAATGAGCATTTAATTTCTGCAGTGTTTTCATCCTCCACTCTGAGTTCCATTTAGAGAAACATAATATGGAAAAAATATCTACTATACTTTCAGGAAAAAAAAAAAAAAAAAGGGGGGCAGACAAAGGAATGGCCTGACAGCTCAGGCAACCTTTATTTGAACAAGCTCAGATATAGGCGCGCTGTAAAATTTTAGGCTACTGATCAGTTATTCAACCAACAGTTATGTCACCAAAAAGACATTCCCTGCTCCCTTCTTGCACATCCTCCTCACTTTAACCTTCCCCTCCTACTTGCTTCTTTGCCACAAATCCTGCTTGAAAATTAGGAAATCTGACAAAATTGTGTTATTGCCCTCTTCCTACATTCTGTTGACATTTTAGGAGGAAAAAAAAAGTGACAAAATCTATTTTCATTACCATATATCTAGTTGTAATACAAGAAAACGGCTCCCTGGAGCTTAGGGTCAGAAGAACCATCGGATGTGTTGGCTTGTTAACCCAAACACCATGAATCGTTACCCATTTCCCAAGCACCCTGAAAGCAAGACAAGTAACTTGCGTGTGGCTAACAAATACTGACAGGCACATCACCTGCCTTGGGCTGGACACCTCAAGAAATCCACCACTTTCTCTAATGGTGGGAAGGGCAATTTACTCATTTGAAGAGCTGCAGCCGTTCACCTTTATTTCCATTTCGAACTTCAGCCAGTGGTTAAGATATGCTTCTCACTCTCTAAATGGGAGGAGGAGGAAACTAAAAATTAAAAATTAAGTAAAAGAAAGTTAGTACAAGATACTTTCTTGTCAAGGCAGCTAAGATGTTCAGTCTCTTCTCATACTGTTGTGGTATGGCTAGTGTTTAAGCTGCTTGGAAACTTCTTTCCTACAGCTCTACCACAGACGTTTTCCAGCTCTTCTGTCAGCCCTTCTTCCTTAGCACAAAACTTGTCCTGGCCAGTACTCTCAGTCATTGGGCGTCTCCTGACCTCTTTATTCTTCTTAAAATCTTGCCCTTGCCAACACTTAACTCAGCATTTCACTGACTACCCCGCCAGCACTACCTTCCCAGGGCCCTCTCTCCCACTTCTGTCTTTCAAAGGCAGGAGGGATCCTGAGGAAACAATTCCTTTTTTATCAGCAGCGTTTGTCTCTCCTCCTGTTTGCTCCTAGGCTATCTCTTCCAGCTCCAAAAATTCAGTTATCCTCTCTACAGAGGGACCTCACAGATTTACCTCCTACTCCAGGCCTCTCTCTCCTTATCCAAACTGGAAATTTCAGTCCTCCTCTCTGACATTTCCTTGGAGATACTAGTTTAAGCCCTACACAGGGCCAGACAAACCTCTTATCTCCCCTCCCACACGAGGCTTTCCCAAGAGGCTCCTCCTCGATTAGGCAGCATCCTGCCAGCTACCCAGCCTGCAGGCTCATGGTGATATTCAACAAGAGCCGCATGACAAAATCCTGTAGAAAGAACATACTTGATATACATAAAATGCAGTCTTTTCCTTTTGATCTGTCAGACAACTAAAATGCTCAATCAGGCACTCAAGCTCTTCATTCTCTGCTTGGGCTTCAACCAATAAAATTTGGCTTTGAGATACGTTTCTGAAGGGACATAAGCAATGGTGATCTCTCCTGCATGCCACCTTGCCGTTTTAACCCTTTTCTGGTATTTAATTCATATAAAAAAATCCAAACTCCTTCTCTGTAATTTTAATAACCTTCTCAGCCCATTTTCTCTTGATCATTTTTTACACCAGTGCTTAAGAGCCAGCTGCCTACTTCTGATCAGCCAGTGACATTGTCCTTCAACAGAGCAATCCATCTCACAGAGATGGACCTGATCAATCAATCCATCTCTTTTATACATTTGTCTTTGGATGAGATGAAGTCTATCCTAAAATTACCTCGATAGGGATCCAATAATTACAAATATGACAAATGCAGGGAAAAATACCCGAAGCTGTTCGCACCCCACCCTTTCCACATTAAATCACTACCAGGATTTTTTCAGCACTAATAATTCTTGTGGCTCTTTTTCTATACCTCCTGCAAGTTTTCAAAAGACCTTTTAAAGATGTGAAAACTAGGACCAGATACAGAATTTGAATATTACTGTCATTAATGTCGTGCAAAGAGAAAAAAATGTTTCTTTCATAACTCCTGTCTGCCAAGGATTAAATTAGTCCTCTCTCCTCTCCCTGCAAGAGTGTACTGGTAACTTGAAGTTCTGTATCCAGCCTGATCCCTAATACCTTTGCAGGGCTGCAGTCTCCCATGCTATGGATGTCCAGAAAACTTGTCACTGAGAAATCTGACTGCATTCAGCCACAGCCTGCACATCTACCTTTGGTTTTACTCATCAAAAAGAAAGAAATCATTCTCTGTGACTGCTTACTTACCATTAAAATCTGGGAATGAGAGACTTGTAAACAGCATAATCAGCT
>VZSZ01009644.1:0-113277 GCA_013398815.1 Ibidorhyncha struthersii
ACCTCCTGGACTGTACATGCCTAGCTGTGTGGCCTTCCCAAAGGCCAAAAACCTCTACCTGTGCACGGGTATTCTCAGCCCTCTTGTATGAATGCTGGCTATAAGGAAGACTGTTTTCTCAGAAAGGGAAAGCCTCAAGCTGCCTATTTTACTAAATGAACTTTTTATTCCTTGCAGAACAAGAGGACTCCAAGAACAATGAGAACCATACAACTCTGCACCAGTCAGACAGTGGACTGAAATTGAAACTAAAGCATCCTGATGGACAAATGATTCACCTTCAAGATCTAAAAGACAGCCTGAATGCTCCAGCTGAAAGCTTGCATAACAGTGGGCTGAGGACCATAGTTGACTTGGATAAGCAATCTATCATGTGATGTTTCTTGCTGTGAATGAGGATGTTTTCAATAAGGGATAGACAAGGCTGAAAAACTGTATGACCTACTGTGAGACAGTTTAGTGCAAGGCTGCCCAGGGTGCAGACTTCCAGGGTTCCAGGTGAATAGCTCTACGGAGCAAGAAAGCCGTGGAGAAACTAGAGCAGAAGTCTCAAAACTATATAAAAGAGGCTGGATTTGAAAGGATTAGTCAGATAGAACCATTCCTAGACTTAAGGAGCACATGTAAAGTCAGAGATACGGCAGGAGGACATCAGAAAAGCGCAGATTTACCTCTGTCTTTAAAGGTTAAGACTTCCTCTTCACTTCATAACAAAGACATCTATACTGGGCAATTCTCAGCCCAGAAGAACCAGCCAGGAAGATGACGTTAGAATTATCAATACAGCTTAAAAAAGGCAGAAAATAGCTGAGGATTGCTCCAAGGCTCTGAAATCACAGGAAATAGACCTTTGCTAGAATACTTCATTTCATCCATGTCCCAAGCAGGGAAGAGAGAACCACATACCATCATCTCTCTTAACGTAGAGAATAGTATCAGTCATGATCCAAACATATTACCCTTAACTAAGCTATCAGAATGCCTAACAGGCTCTCTCAAGTTTTCTACTATGAAAAACAGCAGAGCGAAGCTTTTCTATGTTCAGTTTACAAACCATGATTTCTATGATCTGTAGGCAGTTAACTGCGCATCGCAATATACACAAGCACACCGATATCAGGGTTGCATCCTTCCTTTCTCTATGACCGGAGCGGCAGAGTGCTACCACACATTTTCCTCTATTGTAAAACAACATTATAGGAAGATTGTGAACTAATAACATAGTTGAAGTGAGCAATGCCTCAATATATCTGCTTCTAAGTGATTTTCAATACCATCTCCAGCTTGTTACTTTTATAATATGGGTTTTAAACTAAAACAAGCAAATGCTCTGAAAACTGCCAAGAAGTTTCTTAATACAGTTCAGCTTCTGTATTTATAAACACCTCATTATTGTCTGCCAAAATGCTATTTTGAAATTTCTTACAGCAGTATTCCTCTGGGAATTGCAACAGGATTCTTCCCCTACGGCAACAGGGCACCAAGGGAGCTATTTTCATTCCTTCCTCAGCAGTTGAACATTTGTAGTGTTGTGACTATGGATAACAACTGGTCTTGAAGGTTAAATTATGAAACTGAAATCTTTTCAGCAGTAGATACCTCATGTGCCTTCTCTTAAAAGTAATTTGAATAACATACAGCTATGGTTTCTATTTCATTTTTCTTAAACATGACAGTGCCTGAGAGAGAACAGGAAACACGCAGAAGATTTCACGTCATTTCTTAGGTGCTCGATTACAAGAATACACCCACAGACACAGAGGCTGAGGAATAAGAAAATAATTTAGGAAGGCAGGCAAGCTTTGCATGAGAAACTCCACAAAAGGTTATTTTTTTCTATAGCAGAAATGTAAGTAGAGGAATGGAAAACTATGTATCTTCTAAACAGAAAATCATATTCCTTTATATCGCTTAAGACAACTTCATGCTCTACACCAGTGATTCAAGGCTGCAATAAATAGCTTATAAATGAGTTCCCAAACAATGAGCCAGAATAGAAATAGCCACAGTATGTTACACTGTCAAATTTGTGACGCTACAAGACAGGTAAAGTTACACGAGCAGTTCTACCATAAGCTTTTCTCCCCCTCCCCCCCCCCCTTTTTTATTTTTTTTTAATATGTGCACTCCAACAGAAACTTGATACATTGATACATAGGGCTCAAGTTGAACGGAAATGTTTTCTTTTTAAAAACAAACAGAACTTTGAAAAATATGGAATTTGTAGTGCTTGGTTACTTAGTGGGAAAGAAATACAAGTTTTAGATACTATGAACATAAAACGGGCAGGTTTTCTACTGAAAGGTCAATCCTAGTCCTTTTTGCAGCTGATACCTGCACAGGCAAGAATTTCAAAAGGGGCTGGTATTTGTGAATGACAGTACACACACATAGAAAACCCATTTCATTGAATCTGTGTCCAATTTACAAAACCAAGGAAAATTACATTTTAGAGGTAAACAATAACATCATATTAACTTAATTCCAAATTTGAATGAAATTTTACAAGTACATTAAAGATAATTTGACTTTGAGCTTTACAGTACCATTCTGAAAGACTTACACCTGTCACACAAAACCAAAAAGCCTTCCTGAACTTATGAAAACTACACATAAGAAAGGAGGGAGAACAGATAAGCATCTCGGCATATAGTGAAATGGTTGTCCCAAGACACAAACAGGAATAGACTGACATCTTAAATGTGGAAATAACTCTATGCACACCTCGAGGAGGGAAGCCAGCTTCAAAAAGTCTTGGGAATGTGCTGTAGTTTCAAGAGATTCTAGAAAGAAGATTTCAAATTAACTGCATTAAATATTGGAGGACTTTTTCAAGCTATACAGTGTACTACTAAGTGAAAAATTCCACACAGCGTAAATACCAAGGAGAAATGCCCTGTTGCTGCATATTATGAAATTCCCTAAAATTCTGATTGAATTTGCATATCAGCATATTGAATGGGTATAGAGCAATCTGGATTCCTTGCCTGCAGTTTTGTCTGTTACTTCTCTAACTGTCAGCTGGGATGGTAGTAAACTCAGCAGAATAAACAGCTTTCCTTTGTATAATCTTCTTGTAAATAAACACAAAAAACTAGAAATAAACAATTAGTTATTAATCACAGATTCAGTCATCTCTATTTAAATGTAAAATTGCACCTTTACTGATATCAATTTCACCCCCTTCTAGAATAGCTTCATATATACTGGTTACAAAGAGGAATTGATATGACATATCCTCTAATTATTTAGTTACTTCCTAAACTAGCATTTATGCTACTAGAAATATACAGTAATTCTGACTCTATAGACAATGGTTACAGTCACTATGAATGTTACAGCTATAGATTAAAGAATCTTAGCTGGGCAAGGGAAAACCCACCACAATTCTTTTTAACGTTAATTGCTTCATCTCTGTAAAATGCCAGAGAAAAAAGGATTCAACACAAAGCACCAACACGAGTAACACTGGAGGAGACTGTTGATCATCCTGCCTTTACTACTGAGGGCAATTTTGAATATTTTTAAAGTATTTTTAAAAACTTAAATAGTCTTCCAATTCACAGAGATAAGGGTTCCCAGGTAAATTTTGAATTATTGAAATAACTTCTCAATAATGTAATGAATGTTACCATGATCACCAACAGACAAATAATAAAAACATGTCTTTAAAGGTCATATAGAGGGCATAAAAAAATCGAAGGATTAAGTTAAAGGTGATGTTTAAATCTTCATGGCACAGTATAAATTTCATAAAGTATTATTAAAAAAAGAAAAAAAAAATCAATGAAAGATAGCATTCAGAATATCCTTAAAGATATCCAGATTGCCAAAGTAGTTTATTATAAAAGTTGCTTTACTCTGCCTGAAACAAAGCTGTGAGCTTACTGAGAGAAGTAACTGTTAGCCTTTTCACATCAGAAATTAATGCACAGAACTACAAACAAAGCCAAAGTTTGTGCAGTTCATTTCTACCTGCAGTAAACAGGGAGATGGTTATTTAACGTTTACTAGTTGTTTCAAAATTCCTGCATCATTTAGTTGATGTAGAACTAAGTTATTTTTCTCATTAATAACATGCTTGTAAACTTTGAACATACAATTAAGGTCATCTGTTAAGATACATTATTCTAAAGATTCAGAAGAGCTGGACATAACGCATCCAAATAACTCAAACATCTAATATAGTAAACTAATTTTCTTTTAGACTGAAATACACATTCCTGAATGGTGTCATGACTCACAATCAATATCTTCTCACTTATGGGGATCTAATCAAGAACTTATTAGGGACAAGCTTGCTAAATCTCATAACTAATGTTTCTGAATCATAGAAAATCTGTATTCGATTAACTACGCTTAATATATATTAAAGCATTAGTTATAGAATCATGTAAACATATCTATTTTCAAATCAGTTTTTTATCTTCTGCCATCACTGCTAAACTTTTTAAAATCTTGAAACGAGGTAAAATTCACTTCATTTGATTATTTGATTAATAAATCAAAATGTTTAGTTCAGTCAGTGTTTTAAATCACTTCCTAGCTAAACTGAGAACAGTTTAGTGTGAAAATTTTACTTTCACTTTTGGGCTTGAGTGAATCGCTCTCTTCAATAAAAGTATCAACAACACTGTCTAGTTGGCTATTATTTAAATTTATTATTATTAATAATAATTATTTTTTAAATAGCACATAAACTTCTCCAGTATGGGCACTGGAAAATTACAGGTAAGCGAAATTACAAAACTGTATCTCTTAACTAGAAGTGCAGAAGGCTGCTGTCATACATTTAGGCCACAGTGGGAGTTTTTAAATGTTGCCTTGAAAAACTGACTTTTAAGCGAAACCAGCTTTCAGGTTTTTACAGTGTCTTCTGAGAGAAATGTTACAAATAAACAGAAACATGTAACCTTTAGTATTATTTTGGCAGTAAGCTGAACACTGCAGCTTTATGATTTTACAAACCTCATTTAAGATTTTCAGCAAAAAAAGTGTTAAGTAAACTGCATAAAACATCTGCACAAGCATTATAAGAACACTGAGTTTATTTACAAAGCAAATAGTCCTGCAAATAGCTTACAATGTATCATGATGTCTTCAGAACACTAATTTTCTGAGCAAATCTTTTGGGGATGCGCTCCAAAAAAGTGGTATGTGCTCTTGCGTCATATTTTACAGATCAGCAAAAACTGTACCTGCTTCACACTACTTAGATCAATTTTCCTGCATTTGTTAGAGCACACATCAGACTATTAAAATCATAATAAAATAAGAAATCTGATCAGGTAAAATCAGTAAGAAAATAATCAAAGAGAGTTCTAAGCGATCAAACACTAAAAGCAATGTTTACCTATAACCATACTTTAGGTATTCCAATGCAATTTTAAATGTTCTCCCTGACACCACAAGTTGGGGGCCCTATATGGCCCCTACCACGTAACCATAGCACCAGCTAAACAAATTGTTTGCTAATCCAGATAGCTCAGTGCTGCATTTCCTTACTGGGGCTGGAGACGTGCCAGTCCCAAAACCAAGAGGTGAACAGAACAGCAAGCGTACTATGCAATTTCTGTACCTGTAAGAGGAAAAAAGCTAGACAATTTTACCTCATCTTCATTTTCTTGATATTATGGGAAATAACTCTGACCAGCTGCTGCTTCCCCAGCTCATTAACCTCATAGTCCTTTATTACGATTATAACACTGCATGTAGGAACCAGATTTCTGGAATAAAATGCAGATGTTTATAAAGTCTTGTGCCTATTTATAGCTATATGCTCTGTGATATTAAGTGGATACTTGGCTTTTGGGTTGGGTTGGTTTTTTTTTTGGGGGGGGGGGGAATGTATGTGGGGTGTTATTCTTTTTTTTTTTAACTGAGGAGAATGTTTTAAAACCGTTTAAGATGTGACTGATGTATAAGCATTTCAAGTATGCAGTTGTCACTCTAACAAAACTCCATCTTGGATCACGGACTGAGTAATTTTAAAGTTTCATTAAGTCACAGGCTTAAGAGAAAACTGGTTGATATATACTGTTAACAAAAGGAGCAGAACCATAAATGCTGTGTTTCAGTTGCTTCCCGCTCCTTACCACAGAATTAATTTTACGTGGAGTAAGCTTTATCTGCTTTGTTACTATTGCTGCATAGCTGGTTTCTCCTTTCATGTAAGTTTATATCAATCCCAAAGGTTATTAATATCACATAAATTCTCTTTAAATATTAATCTATGCTCACCTATCCCCAGAGTGACAAGCTAGATGCTAAACAGCGTCCAACCGAAGAACACGGCAAGATAGTTCAAAATAACTGTTTACTTAGCTGTTTTCAGACCAAGGCAAAAGCAGATGAGTAGTTAATATGACTGCCTTGAAAGTTTTCAATTTCATGTTCTTATTTTACAGATATACGTAAAGAAAAGAATCTTTGTCTTCACTTAAAATCCAGAGAATTTGCCAGAAAATAAAATCATGTTGTCAATAGCTACGAATATCCAAGTTGCTTTTGCAGAGTAACTAACTTGAGTACCTCCTTAATTTAAGGAAAATAACTTCTATTCAGATCAATCCGGTTGGGTTTCTGGTGTGCCTTGGAGAAAGAAACAGGGTGCCTCAGAACAGCAGTCTGCTATAGTTATAGACATGTTGGAAGAATATTATTTAATAGAATCTGCTCCTAATTCTTGTACCCCCAGCCGGAAATCAACTGCATGGATTGCTACAGCAAGGTGCAGTGAGTAAGCCAGCACCTTATCGGGCTGCTTGTACTGCTTGCTGGTTATGAGAGCACGTTTACATCAGTGTCTGCATCTGTCAAATCTCAAAAGACCTGACGGCACCCTAAGTTATTTCACTAAATGCAACTGTCCCTAGTATCCTTACATCGTCTTTGTAACTCAGATGATTATATACTGAATTCTACATTAAATCTTTTCACACGACCACGCAACTCAGAACATCTTCCTGCACAGCAGCAGATCTTTATCACAAGCTGCATTATGATTTTCAGTTTTAACCATTTGCAGCATATTTAGAAATTTAAAAGAAATATTATTTAACAGCCTAAAGGATTTGTATTTTTGAATATATGATTGTCTAGTTCTCCTCGCTTGTCAGTATGTTCAGCTACACAAGAGCAGCATAACAGATTTCAATGGATGATTAATGGATGTTTCTGATTAAAACAGGCTAAAACTGAATTTTATTAAAACTCCCAGCCACTAAGAAAAGGATGTTCTATCTCTGAAATAATTCTAATAATGGTTAAAAAGAAATACTATGATACTTGTAATCCAATCACAGTAGCATAATAAGAGTGAAAGAAAACACAAAATTATTATTTAAATTTAAATGAAACTCAGTTGTGAGAAATACAATAGGCAAACGTATCCAATGTCAAAAGATTCTGGAGTCCACCATTTAAGGTGAACATGGATGGCAAGATTAACTTTACTTAAACTTTGACTTTTACATATCTGTCCTAGGTCGCACATTCATAAGGTACAATCAGATCAGATATTATTTAAATATAATACATGATCATACATGAAAGTTGTAAGCCTACTGCCCCAGAAGTATGTTATAAAGGTAATACACCAGTTAAAAACAATCTGTCTTAAACATCTATTTTGTGCCAGACCACAACTTAACGAATACTAATTGTGCTTAAAAATCAAGGCCAAAAAAGGGTTCTCGGACATAAAAGATGAGCATTTTTAACATCAAAGAACCTACTGTACACTTCTTTATTAGACGTGACTTTTTCACTTAAGCAGAATAAAGCAAATTAATGAAAAGATCATCTGTGGATCCAATCTGAATTTTTGTAGTTGTGCCCATATCTTACACGATAGCAGCTTACACTGTAGCGGCTAGTGAAGCAGTTACAGACACTGAAAAAAGGTAGTATGTTATAGATGAGGCTTGGAACATCACATACTTGATTATATTACATACTCTGAACATTATACATTATACACTCTGAAAACATCAGTATTATCAGGAGAACACTATGGGGGTAATCCATATAGTATTTACAATTAAATAACCATTTACTGATAAAAATGCACAAATTAATTCGGTCTTGTATTCTACAGAAGAGCAACCATTAACAGTTTCTTCCCAATATGAGACAACCACTTAGCATTAATTCCTCTAACATAGTCTACAGAGTTTTAATGTAAGAGATACCACTGTTAGTGTAATACCAAGAAATGTTGAGGTGTACAATTATTTATTTATTATTACTTTTTTTAACTGAAGAGAAAGCATTCTATTTAAAACACTTCTCAAAAATTATACACTGTATTTATTCCCACTCTCACAGGATACGCAGACCGACTTCTCCAGCCCCCTAGCAAAGACTCCTGTCACAAGAGACCACCACGTTCAGGAAAGGGATGAGAATCCTCCACAGATGCCACTTGAACAAATATGTGCAGCTCCCAGCACCTTCCAGCAGAACTAGCCCATGCTCCCAGAGGGTCTAGCTCTGCCCCCAACTCACAAGCCCCCAGCCCTGTCGCAGCACGCTGGCTGGCACGTACTAATCCTGCACATTCCTTCACTCTCAAGTACTGGCAGCAATCTCGTGCTAACAAATACTTCAGAGATACGCTGCTTGTGAAGCGCCTGCAGCAGATAACACCAAAAACAGCATTACCTCCAGGCAGGTGGTTGAAGTGAAGCTACAAAAGTAATATAACAGTATGTGCAAGGATTCTGTCACGTTAGATATCTCACTGGGAAAAATAAAAAGTTGTTTATTCTAGCCACAAACTGCATGGTGCTCAAGCTTCACTATAGCATAAGTCAAATAATAAAGCTCAAATATAATGTAAATTATCATTAGATGAAAGTTTATTTTCTTGTCACTACTGCCACATTTGGAAGCAACCTACAGTTCTGAGTATCTTTTAAGTATTTTCCATTAGTGCAAAATGTTTGTAAATGTTCTCTAAGTTGAAGACTCAAACAGTTAGTCTGTTGTGAAGAAACTTTTCCTCATCATTCTTTTATCATGAAGTGAGCATATAGTGCAACATAATAAAGTAGATTAAAAATATTGAGAGAAGCTATAATCTCCCTTTACCGAGACATTATTTATTCACAGGTGACGCAATTTTCACATTGTCCAGTGGAAGCATTGAATTGCCACACAGAAATGCATGTTTGTATTGATTACCGGGAAACTGTGGATCCTAAATGTCAACCCATGAATCATATCTTAGGTGCCTGAAGTAGGAATACATGAGTAAGGCTTCCATGCTAAGAGGGAAGGGACAGAGAGGTGACGGGGAGGGAAGAAACCCCCCCAAAAAAAGCCAAACCCTACACCAAAACCTAGAAAATGTATTTTCTGTCATTTTCTTTACAAATCGCTTATTGGGTCAAAAAAAAAGGTATTATCAGAGAGTAAGTTATGAAAAAAAATACAGCTTCCTCTATAGTCATCGCCTATCTCCCAGACATAGGCTAAGAGTATGGCCCCCTAAAGAGACCCAGCAGTGCCCTCTGGTGATCCAGGTCAAATCTGGCTGCGTTACATGGGAGAAAAATGGACCGGGGACCCTACAGAAGTTCCAGATAAAGGAGGAGGATTCTGTCACCTCTGTTAGGGAATTACAAAGGAGCACATCCATTTTGCATATATTTGTACTATTCTGTGAAGTTTCCGCTACAAAATTTACTTTGTTGGAATGAATAAAAATTATGTGTGCATTTGGGGACAAAAAGGCACCAATATGCATTGTGTCCGATATAGTTGTTGCAAGTTGTCAGTGCTTTCCTAACAATGAACATGACAGTGGTAAGGAGAGCAGTTTTGGAGGATGGGACAACAGAAGAGGTGTTTGTTTTCTTGTTTGCTCGGGTGATATTTTCTTCTAAGTTATGTAAGAGAT
The DNA here is from genome assembly GCA_013398815.1 of Ibidorhyncha struthersii. Taxonomy (NCBI): domain Eukaryota; kingdom Metazoa; phylum Chordata; class Aves; order Charadriiformes; family Charadriidae; genus Ibidorhyncha; species Ibidorhyncha struthersii. Next base: position 9,905 of record VZSZ01009644.1, read on the forward strand.
TCCCACAAGAATATGGTAGGCTAATATGATTTAAATTAACTAAGTGCAGCAGACTTGCATTATCTTTTGGTCCTTTGGTAAGTCAAGGAGAAACAATGGAAAATGGTAGCATGGGAAATTCTGGCAATGTTGCTGGTCTCAGTGGAAATCCAGTATTCAAAACCCACCCTAAGGATTTAACTGTATGGCAAGATCTACCAGGTTGGATTCCCCCCAAAAATATATTTTTAAGGCATAATTAATTTAGGTTCTTAATATACCGATATCATTACTCACATTTTATATCTTATTGTCTCCAATTATGGTTACCAAGTTCTCACCAAGTTCTAATCTTTCTTCCATCCATTCTGTTATCTGACAGCTTCCTTCCACTTGCCTCACCTTCTTTTGCAATTCTCATGTTACATTATTCCCCAAACACCAAATATCTTTATTCTCATCAGCATCTTTCCTCATTTGTTCAAATGTAGCCCCTCAAGTACATTTAATATTTTCACATCAGCATACCCCGTACTCTTACAGACATGTTGTCCTATACCTATTCTTTTGGTTTTGTTTCCTAGCTATGCTGAGTTTTCTGAACCTGCAATATGGTTTATTTTTTGAATGTATCATTTACTTTTACAGTGTGATGAATAATTTACAGTAATCTGATTTGAAACTCAATTTTAGTAACCAAAGTTTTATGACAATCAGTATATATAGGTCTCATATAGCAAATAATTGTCACCTATGAGGTTCCTACTAGGTCTGTATTATTTTTATTTGAAATTAAACAAAAATAATCAAGAAAGCAGATCTGCTGCCTTGCATAGATTTTGATGCTGTAAGCCAAACCTGAAAATAGCCTTTCAAATATATTCTTCAGTTGAATAGATTTAACTGGAACACAAATGAAAAGGAACACAAATTCAGAAACAGGGCAAGTGAGCAAAACTTTAAGACAGTATATTGTTCTTTTTTTCAATAAAAGTTATGGCAATAGGACAAGAAACTTCTACATATTTTGGATTCTCACTTCACAGACATGCACTGGAATGGTGTTGCAGAAGAATCAGTTAACTCCGATCATGTGGCTCTCAAGTTTTTTCTCTTAAGGAAAATAAAGCACAGACAAGGAGTGTGTCAGCTCCACTTCAACAGCTGTTCTTCAACTCCATTCTATGTCAGCTAATTTTTCTCTGTAGTCATTTTACTGCTATCTCTTGTGCAATTGGCTTTTGCATCTGCCCTAAAATGGCACAGAAGAGCAGCAGATTCATTACCACTGAGCATGACTTTAATTCTCACCTGGCTACACAGCGGGTTCAGAAGTAAACTTTTTTTTAACCTAATTTCTTTCCTAAAATACTATTATCCCTGCTAATCCATATGATATCTTAATTATCAACAGGTAATTATGGACATGAATAATATGTTGCTGAGCTACTGTTACATTTTTCATAGTTCAAAAAGTGTTTCCATTCCTTTTCTGTTCATCACAGTAAAAAGCAGCACACTGTCAGGCACATGATTTACTGATCTGTGCCACTTCGCAGCACTGCCTGTTTGGAAGGCAAAGTGCTAAAAATTACAACAGAGAACAAACACTTTTGTTGCTAACAGATAATCATGCAGAGCTTGCTGTCCTTAAAATAAGGGGATATTTATAATTTCTTTTTTTCATTTTGTCTTTGTTTATATTATTTTGTGTTAGTTTAGTTCCTATATTGCAAATGAAAGCCTCAATCTTAAAATAAATCTGAAAAGATAACTTACTAGTATTTACAAAGGTTTACTGTAGATATAAAAGTTGTTGTAAATGCCTATATATCCCCCATTCCTTCTCCTACAGACAATGAACAAACACTATCGCCTATTTTCCAAAATAAATTCACACTTCAGAGGCAAGATAATGCCTTTTCATTTGAAAAATGAGTTTTATCAAATTATGCACAGGATGACCATAAAACACAGGATTCCATAGAGCTGAAGAGAATGAAAGATTTCCTAGATACCAAACGGGGGAAAAAATATTGCTGTCTGCAGCAAAAAAAATGTTGTTTGGTACCATTTTAACAGTCTCAAAATGCAGAAGAAACCAAAAGGGGTACTTTCAGGAAAAAAAAAAAAAAAAAGTCATTATTGACTACACTGAATAGATTACAAATTGTTGTCACTCTGTGCTCAACAAATTTAATGTTGCAAACAGTAACATGTATCAGTGTGTTTACAAAAAAAATGGAGTTAAGCAAGCATATAGTGTAAGTATAACACTGACTTCGTACTTGTAAACATCCTTTCCACACAGAGCCCTTTGGGACATTCAAAGAATTTACTGAATGAGCTACTTGGAATAAATAAAGAACACTCGACTTGGCCTGTAAGAACACTCGACTTGGCCTGTAACACTTTAACTGATTAAAAAAAAAAGTTTTAACTGTTCCCCTAGTTGCCTGGAAATGGCCATTTAAGAAAAAAAAAACCCACTGCTGTGGCAATAGTAAATCTTTATTAATTCCTCATTTTTTGATTTTCCTGCATGGGGCTTTTTAAAAATAATCTTACAATCCAACCAATTCAGGACTGAAAATTTAGTACTATACAGTGAACTTCACAAAAGTACTGAAAAAAAAAAAATTACTTTTTTTTTTTTGTTTACTTGTTCACATAAACCAATTAATGCTGGCAGTAAAATTAGCTTAAGTGATAGTTACATAATCTAAATGAAGATACGTTTCTTCCAGGTTATTACCACGCTTAGCTTTAATAAAAAGCCTTTAACTCAGTTACACGTGCCAGCGACATGACTTTGTTCAAAAGTTGTTAGAGGTGACCTGTCAAATTTTATTTTTAAAATCTTGAAATGGATTTTAAAAGTTTGCAGCTACACTTATGTAAAATTCATTTACAAAGAAAGTTTCGTGCTTGAATCTCTACTGAGCAGTTAGATGATTTTTTAGAAGACTTGTGGACTACAGGTGCATTTGCAAAATTACCAGTTATAATTACTTTAAAAGCGCATTTATTTCCAAGTTACCTGTTTGAGAGCATCAGCACCTACCTTCCCATACTTTGTTTTGTTTGAATACCAAGCAAATAAAAGCAAGCTGAAATCTAAGAGCTCAGAGTTTACACAAAAAATTTTAAAACTGCTTTATACACAAAATGCCTTCCGCTGTATGTTCTGACTATATCCATATGGGGGCAGTAATGTTAAAGAAAATAAAACATCCTAAAGCAGTCACCTTAATTAATTTGTTCACAGACAATTTCTTAAAATACAAGGTTCTCGATACAACACTTTAAAAAAAAAAAAATTGAAGACGACTGCTCCTCAGAACTGTTTAAAGGGCTACCACAGAGTAATTGCTCTTTTCATCATCCAAAGCCTAGATCTACTTCTCAATGTATTTAATCATCCCTATGAATAATCTACCGTTATTTTTGCATTGTACTTACTCAATCTAAAGCAATATCTACAATGCAGTACTGTCCTAAGACAGGCAGCAGATGGGGAGGAACCGGTTTGTCCCTAGTGTCTGAAGAAATAAGGTGCTGAAACAGCTATTATGGATTGTCACCAGAGTAACACTTCCTGGATTAGGAGAACTTTATCTCTATGTAAATTATTTTATCAGGTCAGCTGCCTTCCGCCTCCATGAAGTATCTGGAATCTCGGTTGGATAACCTCTGCCTGGACATTCAGAGCAGCAGCTTCTCTCTTGAACTGAAGCTGGCCTGAATCAATCGCCCTGTCAGACTCACAAATGAACGTTCTTTCAACCTTCATCCTGTACCCCTCAGGCACATTTTCCCAAACTAGCTGTAAAAAAACGCTACCACATATATCTCTGAAAACCAGCCAGTTCTTCCACAAGCTTTCTTCCAAACTAGATGATTAAATCACCACCAATTATTCAATGGCTTCCTGAATGTACTGGTAATCTACAGGGAAGAAGTCATTTATTGTTAGGTGAAAGGCTGCAGGAACACAACGACCAGCTCTACAATTTATTAGAAGAGACAGACCAGGAATATGAGCTATGGAAGCATAAATGTTTGCAATGTTTCACAGAAAATCCCCCAACAAAAATCAAAACCAAGAAAGCATGCCAAACATACAGGATCATTACCCTGATCCCTTCACTAAAACTTACTGTTACAGTCCCCCAAAACAGCCTTCTGACTTTCCTTTTTTCTGACAGTTTTCAGCCTTGTGGGGTAAAAGGGCTGGGGGGGGTGTCTGTGTGAAAACAGGCTCTCTAAGGTGCAGTCTTCATACCACTCAGAAGTTTGAAAACCCACTAGTTTAACACAAGTTGCAACCTACTGCCATGTCATAAACCAACCAACAAATAAATAGAAAGCTGCTTCTGTGTTCACGATTCAATGGCACCTACTTAGTAACTTATGCAGACAAAAAATCATTCAAAATTTGAGTTAATCATATCAACAGAACTCCAAACCACTATTATAGCTGCGCTACTTGGGGATGGAAATTATATCACAAGGTTATCTTCTAAAGTGATACAACGCTTAATTGGCTCTAAATACAACCAACCTAGTTGGTATAAGATCTTGAGTCTACTCAATAAGAAACATACGATTGCCTATCAAAATATCCTAAAACCTGCATTATTTAAGGTGCAAAGGGTATGGCATTTGCATCTAATTCTGAAAAACCGAGTGGAAGCTTTCTTGCCCCCACCCATGTATATACATTTCATATTGAAAACAGCCATTCCCATTACCCATCAATGAAGGTAAACCTATTTCTCCCTCATTCTGCATTTCTGAAGACCAACTCTCTTGCCTCTTCACCTTGCCATCTCCTCCATCCTCTCCTGCAGCTCATCCAGCCACTATTCATAAACATCTTCCAACCATTCATTCAATCATTCACAGATTTTTCTTCTCTTTATTCTCAAAAAATCATAGAGCAGAGGGAAATATGAAAGCAACTGGAAATAAGGCTACTTTGAACTGTAAAAAATACAAAATAAATAATCAGAGTCCAGGAATGATACTTCAAACAAAATCACAGTTATTTGTAAATGCTCATTTCATCTCAGGACTCAAAATCCCAAATACCACTGAAGTGCCACTACACTGGGAATATGCAGACACATTCTACAAAGCAATATAGTAGTTGATACAAATCTGGAACAATTTAACCAATTGTTTTGATATCAACAAGATGTGCTTGCTGAGCTCCCAGCCACTTCGAAAAGAAGAAAAATAACTTAGTTCTCTATACAAGAATACAGAAGTCAAAGTTTAAAACCTAGATTTGAAAAATTCTAGAGATCTGCAAAATGACATAAAGCACCACAAGTTATTAGATGTAATTTGATCACCACAGAAAAGGAATTCGTATTTGATAATGATAGCTTGTATTTGTTTACTTTTTTTTTTTTGGCTAAAGACTTATCAGAATGTCTGTGACTTCTGTAAAAAAATTCAAAGGAAAACGAGTGGAAAACTTCCTAATTTCTTACTGTACTAAACAAATACCTGTGACTGGCAATGTTATCCAACGACTGCGATGCATAACCATTTTGTGAGTTAGAAAGAATGAAAATGGATAAAAGGATGGGAGAAGACTTTGAACACAATTGTAAATACCATCTAGTAATTTTGAAGATGCAATAGCCTGATGTCACTTCTGAAGGAACTGGTCAAACCCAAAGCTTGACTTGCAGTTTTCAAAGCAGCAGTGATAAGCTCTGCTACTTTCGAGGCAAGAGGGACCGCATTAGGACTAAACAGCACCCTTACTTAGAAGGGAATGACAAGCTTAAAGTAGATTTCCGGGGCAAGGAAAGGAAAGCCTTATTATCTGTGTCTGATCATTAGCTCACGAAACAGACACTTTGCTATATAAAGGGCAGAAAAGGGTCAGAGCCACAGAGCATGTCTAGTGATTATGTTGATAGCTATCATGCCAGCCGACAGCTGGGGGAATTGTGGGGTGCATTACACATGAAGTTGACTTTATGGCTGCAAAGATATCAGTTTTCTTCATAATTTGGAACTAACAGGGAGTTTCCTCTTAAGGCAGATGGATTTTTTTCTGGCCATTTGAGAAGGATCTTGGTTGTTAATGCTAAGAACCTGTACAAAGAGAGAGAATGCTAACAACTGTCTTAATTGCACTTCTGACCAGAATACCCACAGAGATGTAGACCAGCAGAGCTACTGTATCAGATAAAATTCTTTCCCCAGACATTTGTTTGTCCTATTCAATCAGGATTTCTCAGATAAACATTTTGGATTTGGCACTAGTAAATTCTAATTTTGCTCATGAAAAGACGTGCTGAAAGGTTTTGGTTTTGAAAAGCAAACATGAAACATCCCTGGTGCACAAGTTCATACTGAAAGAACGAAATCTCACTATACTTTAATCCTTATGTGTGTATGGGGTTCCTGGTAAAAACTCAGAGGCACTAACTTGTCCACCTAAATCAAGAATATGTTGTGCTCTCCTTAAGTAGCAGAGCAATGTTGCAAGAGGTTCCAGGCATTATTCTGTGAGTTTCTGTTAGTAACTGTTGCCTGNCCTAGGATTGCTTTGACACTGACAGCAGGACCTGCATATCAATCATAGAATAATCTAGGTTGGAAAAGACCTTTAGGATCATTGAGTCCAACCATTAACCTAACACTACCAAGTCCACCACTAAACCATGTCCCTAAGTGCCACATCTACATGTCTTTTAAATACCTCTAGGGATGGCGACTCAACCACTTCCCTTAGCAGCCTGTTCCAATGCTTGATAACCCTTTTGGTGAAGAAATTTGTCCTAATATCCAAGTTACTGGATTTATTTCCCTTACCATGAAGAACCAAAACACATTACCCAGTTGAAAAGCTTGGTTGAAAAGCTTGCTGTTACCTAAAAGAGCATATTCAGAGTTTAAAAACAGTTGTAAACACACTGCAATAAATAAATCAATCCTGAAGTCTAGAGCTTGTAAATCAGGCTATTTGCCTCTGATCCTCGTCAGTCATTTCTATTTCAAAAGACATGGAGGGTTCCCACTCTCTTAAAGGGAGAGGATAAAACTATCAGGTATCTTTAATTTCATTAATTATCCAATCAGGCCACATATGCATTTAAGCCAACCTAGGATTGCTCTGACACTGACAGCAGGACCTGCAATATTCAAAGAGTAATCAGTGCATCACCCTTTCACTATCAACTAATTATACCAGCGAAGCCCAACAACAGAACTATGGAATTAGATACAAACTGACCTGCTTATTCTCTTAAAATGAAATGTCCAATATAAAGTTGATAGAGAGAAAAGAGCATTTGTTTATACATACACTTACATACATGCATACGTATGTGTATATACGTAATTGGTCACACTTTTGGCTCTCCTAGTAAGGATAGGATTATTATAAACTATTTCCTCATCATCCCCCTTTAAATCAGTCTAGTATCCACCTGGTTTTTATTACATAGTTAAACAATTACATACATCCCAGAAGACATGAAAATATTTCACTTGCATCAAACTACCAGTTCAGATTGCATTACCTTCTATCTGTAGTGCAGAGCCTACAGATGATGGAATGATGAAATCCATTATTCTTGTGAGATAATTATGTACGATATCATTTATTTAAGCTTGGTTTTCTTTCTGGGCATCTCAGATTGCCTTTTTTTTTTTTTTGGGGGGGGGGGGGCCTNNCTTAACTCTCAAGCAGCTGAAAGACACTGTTCTAGCCTCTTCAAATACCACATATGGACAAGAAGCTTTCCCACCTTATAAACAGGAAGACATGCATTATCTACATCCTCCACACACAAGACACTTGCTTCTTACTATCAGTATTTAGTTCCTTTCACAGATCTCAGACTGAGTATTAAAAACCAAATTTTATTCATAATATGGTGTTTGAAAAATATACTATGGTTACATGGACCAGGTCCATTAGTACTCAGCAGAAAACACAAGTAACTGCTGGGCTGTACTCTGGATGTGCGAGTAGTTACTTGAAAACACATCAGAGGAAACTCAAAAACATTCCTCTCCCCTTTGCTGACCTCTCCTTGCTTCACTGGCAGCAAGACTGCCTGGGTGACCTAACAAGCCTTTTCCATCTCTTGCTTCTGTGCTGACAGGCTCACAAAACAAGAGGTTTTGCAGAGAAATTTCAATGGAGATGGGGAAATGTAATGCCCAACAACAACATAACAAGAATAAATAAAATAATGACAAGAATAAATAAATTAATGAAAACAAAAGACACTTGGGAGATTGGCCAGTCTTTGCCACTTCAAAGAAAACTGACTTTTTTACTATTTGAGCGTCTTGTCAGCAACAGATGAAACAGAAAAGTTTTAGCCTTATATATTTTCCATACTACAAAGTACAACTTTGGTATAATGTTACCATTTAAAAAAAAAATCACTAGTTACAATCTCATAAAACATTTGTTGGCTGAAAAACGTGTATGGGTTTACACAAATATAGAGAGATAATAATTGTTGAGTTTTCTATCGCCACAATGAATTAACTTTCAGAGCAACAAAATATAGCCAAGGATCCATTAATAATTCAGCAAAATAATAGATGGCAAGTGTGAAATCCCTTTGCAGGTTGTAACAGTGCTTCCCAGTAATACTATTATAATTAAGAATCTGTCATCATTGCTACTTAAGACAAAGCAGTGCGAGGGTTTACACTTTCATTTATAAAAATCAAAGCTATTTTCCAGGAATTAAGTTGTGTTCAGCATCCCCATTCTTTTCCAGTAAAAGCTGTGGTCAGGAAAAGTAGCCTGTTGTGTTCATGTAATCAGGTTTTGTATCTTTTCTAATAAATCTAATAAACAGAAGCATATAAATAATTATGCTAGTACTGTCATTTCCCAGTACTGCAAACACATTGGAAGGAGCCTGCCCTGCAGTCTGCAATTCTAGTACACACAGTAATTTCACTAGTGGATTCAGAACCAGTGTATATTTATACACTTCAAGTACATATAACATTTCTCCTTATCACAGATTACTAGAGAACTTCCCTTCTTTTTAGATCATTCTCCTTTTCACTGTTTTACCACCTGTGCTTAGAATTCTCTCCATTACACACCTGTAAGAGCACAAGCAATCTAAACAAACTACACAAATTAAACTAAAAACTCTTGAGGAGACCTGTCAAGACAATAATGTTTAGTGTTGTGCTTACGAGGGTGCGATCGCTTTCTGTTCTTGGCAAGTATGGCAAACTTCTCACTCTATCCCAATAAAAGCAAACTCACTCTCATGCCACCAATTTAAAGCACAGCCCTAACCCTGCTAATGCTATCATTGCAGCTACTGGTTACACTCACCACCACAGCAGCAGAGAGTCTATTACTTTCTCCTTAACAGACCTCACAGAAGAGGAAACAAATAAATAAGCAGCAGAGAAAGAAAAGCTTGATAAGAAAGGCGTTAACAAAGGACATTGCTCTCAAAGAGCTGTGACACAGACAAATCTATAAATTAGCTGCATAATCCAATGAGACTATAGTGACAGCTCCAAAGCCCTAATGCCTGTTCTTTATCAGGCGAAGACAGAACTAGGTCTTTGACATTTTAACGAAGTAGAATTATTACTGATTTGGGTTACCAAACCAAGAAGCCAGAAAGAGCAAACCAACCAGCAGCTTGCTGATCTTTTCAGCATCAGCCACTTACTATTAAGAGAGATAAAGGCTTCACAGAATCCAACTATTTCTACTTACTTAATACTTGAATTATGGGATTGTGGTAGAAAAGTACTCTCTATCTTAAGAGACATCTAGGCTTTCCAATAAATAGAAGAAAAAAAGTACCTTCAAATTGGTACATTAGGTCTAAGTTTTAACTTGAATTCTCTGTCAAATGTGAAGTATATGAGAAGTGTCCCTGAATTCTGACAATCTAAAATAGAATTGTTATAGTTCAGTTTCCTACATCTTTTCCTTTTGCAGTGTATTAAAAAAAAAAAAAAGGCAAACAGAGGAAACAAAGTAAATTTTGTGGAATCTCTGCTTCACTAAAAGGATGAAAAAAAAAGCAGCTGAGCAATTTTAATCCACATTTTAAGATTATTTATGGTAGAATGATAATTTTGCTCCTATGATACCACAGTCATAGTTCCTGTGATTAAGCCTTCCAGAAATTCATGCTTGCTTAAACAAAAGATTGGAGCAGATTTGTGTAAATAACCTAAACACTTTTTAAGTGTCAGCCACAACATAAAATATTTGTCACAACTTTATTCTAACTTCCCAAGCCTGAGGATTCAGATTATTAATTTTAATTGTTTGCCTCCTACATGTGAGAAGCAACGTAACTTCACAGTTTCTGCAAGTTTCTTACTAGCCCCCAACTTCTCTTTTTAAGACCTTCTAACACGTTTATTTTATTTTAAAAGGTAAATGTGATATACACGAGGTAAAAATATGGTGATCGCTGGGCTTAAAGGAACAAAAGGGGACAGCACAGTAGAAAGAGGTAAAGCAAAAAATACTGGAAACATTCCATTTATGAGGTTCCTTGCACTACATGCAGACTAATCTGGCTTTTGTTGGGCGAGCTTTCCAACCCCTACTATCATTAGGAGACTTCCTATGTTCACTTCTGGCCCCAAGTGTCACTAGGTTCATGACCTTTTCAGCAAACAAATAAAAGTTTTACTGGTATTGGCATAAAACCACCCTGTTGAAAAGTTAAAGAAAGGCTCTTGCTATGAACAGCTGAAGAACCATCTTTAGTTTCTCGGGAAATAACTCACTCCTGAGCCTTGGGAGTGCGTATGTAGGGACTGTCTGGGTCTTCCCCAAGTGCTGGTGCTCAGAAGAGTGCGTGAGCTCTAAGATTTCTAAAAGCTCCCTAAGACTGGTGAGAGCCAAACACATACACCCATTCCAGTAGGGACTGGGAACTCAAGAACCCTAAACTTGATGGATGGAGTAGAGGTATTGAAACACCGCTTAAGAATCAAGTTGTGAGTACAATTTTCTTTTCTTTTACATTTTTTTTCCAAATGCAACAGGCCTATACAAAGCTTTTTCACAAATGATGCAAAACTATTCAAATCACCTATTAAATTCCATGTGAGGCAAACTTTTCCCTCAAATCATTGAAGATTTGCCAACAAAGTCGGTTTATTAGTAAATACTACACTTTCAAGTGAATTAAATGTGGCTAGAGATTGAGCTGACTTCTGTTTTCAGACTTCTACTCTCACAACAAACTCTATCATCCAGTTTTAAACCAGACTACATGACCATCAATCCTGGACAGGCATTAAAAAAGTCATATTAGCTGAACGTTTATATGTTTTACCAGTGAAAACCAATGCTGCTTCTTTCATTTCAGTTGAAGTGGGACTAAATACGTAAGTAAACATTGCTAGCTTGTGTCTTATTCATGCAGTGTCTTACATTTTAACTAAGATTCTGTTTTGAAATAACAACAGTTTATAAACTGAAATATCACTGATCCTTTGGTAAAAGGTGTAAGGTATGCAATTTATATTGTTCTTACGTTGTCATCATCCAAGCAATAAATATACCTTCTTAAAAGAAACAGGAAGCACAGTTTCTAAAATTTTCCATCTCTAATCATCGTTCTTTGCTTTTCCTGAAGCACGTATGGAGTAATTCTTTGAAGAGATGACAACATACATTATGGAAATCTTCTTACTCCATTCTTAATTGTCATTTAAGAGTATCTAGCTAATGTTTTACTTTAAAAACTACATTAAAAGCAAATCATACAGATAAATTGTGCTTAGTAATAAAAAGATTCTAACTAAGCAGCAGATCTTGCAAATCAAGAGCCTCAGCAGAAACCTGATGCACCATTATACTGGAAGTCAAAAAAAGGTTCAATGCCCCACATTTTATAAACATGAAGTAAAAGTGAACACCCATTCCCAGATTTCAGTGATTGAGAATTTGTTTCTATTTAAGACAGACTTAAACACATGAGTATAAAAAAAGGAAATAAACTAAGAAAGATCTGAATAAGCAAAAGAACACACGAAGTAATTTTTATCTTATGATTCTAAGACCCGATTGTACAATATTGGAGTTGCCATTACACACTCTTTAGTTTCTGAGACTATAAAGCTCTGTTATATCACCGTCAGCAAAATTTGCCCCATTAAGCCCACTTACCTCTTTTTCAGTCAAGGAAAAAACAAACACTAACCCTGTTTGGCTTAATGAGCACCCAGTGAGTACACTTTGTGTGCTCCAAGACTTACTACTGGTTACATTCCTTCAGAGAATAACGTAACCTGTGAGGGTTCCTCCAGCTGCTTCTCTCAGACCACTGCCATCACCCCATCTTATCTGGCTTTCAGCCAGCCTGCTCTCATCCAAATCTTTTATCTTCATTAGGCACTGATAAAGGCACTATCCAAAAGGGACGCATGCAGCTGGGTGCCATCAGTGCAATGCAATCACTGTTCCACAGAGCAGTATATAACATACTCAACAGGTTGTTAAAATTCAAATATTTCAAGCCTGCATTTTAAACCAAACTTCTAACTTTTGCTATCAAATAGGAGAAAAAACAAACAAACTTTTGAAGTAATTTGAATGACCAGAAACAAGCATGAATGAACTGAGACACTTGATTGCATCTTACTGAGAGCACACCTGAATGCCTACAAGAGTGGCACCAGCTGCAATCTTAGTCTTCACTACATATCTTCCTTGTATTTAATATCAAACATAATGTCTAAGACAATTATTGGCATTAAGTTGCATATTACTCTTTTAAAGTTTTTTCTTCACATATTTTTGATTTCTAAAATTTAACAGGAAGAGCAAGTACTGCAGAATTCTACAGCTTAAGAATTTAGGTGAAAAGCTCCAAGGAAGATTTGTAATGGCTCTATATTTTTTAACTTATCAGATAGTCTTTGATTATTATAGAAATGCTATCAGTACCATGTACTAAGTGAGAGACAGCAGTAAGTAAAGATCCATCCACCTAATTAATTATACTGAAAAGCAGGTGGCAAAACTTCCCTGAATTAGCCTTCAAACATATCGCTGTACTTGAACAGATCTTCTGAAAAAGCCCACACTTGGTTTTATCATTTCCAGTAATAGAGAATACATTGATTGCCCTTCATAAATTGTTCCAATCATTACCTTCATTAAAATACACACCACTGAGTTTAAATTGTTCTAACATCACTGTTCGCTCTTGTTAGATTCTGAAGAACTTAAAAAAAAATGTTTCCTTACCAATATTCATAGATTATAAAGCTCTGTCTTAACTGCCTTTTTAATAATTTTAATAACCTAAGACACTTCATTATTTAAAACAGGTAAATTACACAATCCCACGTATACTGCATCAATATTACAATGAGATATTTATTGTGCTACTGTTCATTTTAACATTTGGCTGATAGAAGTAAGTATCTCACATTCCACTTTCCCTCATGACCATTTTTACTGGCATTAATTGTATTCTGTATGTATATGAAATTCCATATGGATAGTCCATCATTTATCTAGAAGTGGTGTCAGCCAGCAATGCTAGTACTACAATGGTTATCCTGTCTCTCTTTAAACCCCTCCTCTTCTTCACTCCCTACCTCCCAAAAAGCCAACACCTATATTCTTCTAGTGTTACAACTTGTTTCCTCATAACTTAGTGAAAATTGAAAGTAGTGATCTAGACTGTTGCTCACCCTATTCTTTCCTTTATCTTAGATGCAAATGTGCAGATAAACACAAGTGCCAGTAAATAGGCAAATCTGAGTTTGTCTAGGTCTGCCCCTGCCCCTGTCTAGTACAAGACAGTGAAGACTACTTTTAAAATTACCTGGTAAGCAATTTTCCCAATGTTTAGTTTCTCATATATCACACCCCCACTGTTTAGTGGTCATTTCTTTTTCCTTGAATCTGAATCAGTATTTTTTCCCAAAACAAGCTGTAACATTTCCCTGTAGCATCAGTACTTGTCATTCCGTATCATAAAACTTTATTCTAATGCAACTGCCTGTTTCTACTTCAGTAAGAAATACAAAAAACTTCTGACTTGTGAGGAAAAAAAAGACACTCCCAGTTCAAAACAAGGATTATCTGTTTCAAATCACAATTATCCATCCCTTCTCACTGTCACGTATCTAATAATGTTACAGGGAGAGCTTAAAGCCCTTCAGGTTAGCCATTCTGATGGGGCAGCACAGGAATACTGAATAGTGAGAGCATGATGTGACCAAGTCATTAAGAAAGGGGGATCTGATCAAAACCCTCTGACTGACAGTTATGGGTGCGCTTTACTGTAACACAAATAAATACACCTGCTTCACCGGCCCTGATCTTGGCCCTCAACTAGCAAACTCTTACACAGACCAGGAAAGAGCTCATCCATACATGTTGTCATTCCCTTTACACCAGATTCAAGCTCAGGTCATGCCTGAACAATGTAACTAATTAGCACTGAACTTGTATAAAAATTTCACTGCTCGGTTCCTTGGCAACTATGAAGGAAAGTATTGAATACATTTTCCCCAGAAAAGAAATTACAAATTCCAGGAATTTAAATTAGTTTAATCGAATGTTTCCCAAAGTACTACTTTTGAAAAGAAAGTAAAGGTATGGCACAAGCAACCTTCCTCTTAAAGAAAATCTCATTACAGTATATCATTGCACAACTAAAAGGTACATAATTTGTAAGAATGTTCTGAAACAGGAACAATTTTTATAAAGGTGGTAAAACCAAGGGGATGACCTCTTTTTCACCAAGACCAAATTAAAAGAAATGTTTGTAGCTTAATTTTTAATTACTTTCTTACATTCAAACCACCACTAAACTTCAAAGCCCATTTTCCAACTGCTAGCTTAAAAAAAAAAAATTCCAATGCTTTTATCTCTTAGCTACTGTCTGCAAGGATCTCCTCCAAAACCCCCAAGTAAGGACTTTATGCATGCTCAAATCTTACATCCCATCCTGCATTCATTACTTCACCCCATTAACATTCCATGCAGAGAGCCCTTTGCTAGTTTTATGAGGCGAAACCACAGAATGTCAGGTTAACAAAGCCCTGCCGAGAACATTCCCCTCAGTAAAACTGTTCATCGGGAGTCTGTTGACATAGATTTGCAACGAATTATTAGCATTATGGAACTGGAGAAAAATTAGAAAGGTTGGTAATAAAAACACACAACTTATCTCTATACCTACAAAAAATGCTGACTGCTTTCTTCATTACTGATATCATTTTATCATCTCACTGTTTATTAAAAGAAATTATAACCATAATTAGTATGCTCTCTGCTACCTTATCTCAGGATTTTTTCTTCTTTTTCATTTTAACTCAGTTTGTTATAGAGTGGTAAAATGCAAAGGCTTTATGGCTTGTAGAACATGTGGACTGGATGTTTTGTGAACTGTTCTGACTTGAAATTATTATTACATTGGTACCTGCCATTCATTTGATGATGTGGATGACTCGAATCTATATTCTTATACTCCACATACATAAAATAATAATTAAAAACCAACAGGCTAAGTCTGTTATTCTGGCCTCTGCCTCACCAGTACTTAACATAATTAAATGAAGAAAGTAGTAGTTGTGGAACTTATGTATGAATAATATTAATTTGATAATTAAACTATTATTAATGCACAGATCAAAATTAGTGTATACACCTATACATATATCCACAATAACACACAGGGACAACATTCAGGTGTTTACACTGTATCCCATCAGTACTCTCTCAATCCCATCCACATCACCTGACCTGCCATGCCTTTATCTTGCTGCTCTGCAGCACCTCAGGAGCTTACAGGGCTTTAATTGAAGTCTTCTTTATTCAAAAGTTTCCTACTATTTTGCAAAGAAATAGGAATTCTTTGCATCTTTCAACAGGGCCATAAGAACACATTCACTGTAGACTGAATAAAACTGACTGAATAAAAAACTATGAAAGTACATAGATTTGTACCTATAAAAATAGCCAGTGCTCTACCCAGCTTGCAAGAAGAGATAAATTAGATGCTACCTTTATTTTAGTTTTAAGAAAGGACAAAAAGAAACATCAGAAAACTACATGTTAAATAAAACCTATAATGGAAAAGAATGCTAAAGAAATAAAGTGATACGCTCCAGTGAAGTGCTGCACTTCTTACTTTTAAATATTTTTTCTAGCTACTGAAATAAGACGGTTATAGAAATGTAAGATTTTACTGAGACATGATGGAGGGATTCTGAACCCAAATAACAGTTAATGTAATAGAGGTATAACCTCTCAGCAAACCTTCTTTATATCTTTAAGTTATCAACATTACAATAACACTATTGCTACAAAAGCTTGTACATAAAAATGTTGGTTTGGACTGGTTAAGTTACATGACTTACACTTTACCTAACAAATTTAAACAAGAACAGAATGGGAAACCATCTTGAAATCACAGTTGCCACAGGAAACATTTTAATTCAAGGGAATTTTCCAGCATTGTCTATCTTTAATCATACAAAATATTTACACAGTTCATATACATCATGTTACTGTGGTTTTAAGGACAAAAACTACTACTTTCAATAATTTCCAAAGAAGAGATATTCTGTGTTTTCCAAAGGCCATCTAAGCTCAGGAACAGAGCAATTCTAATGCTGAATTAGCTGGTTTCATATTGTACCATTTCTCACAAACATCAATACAGTTAAGGCAGTTCAAGTAAGAATTATTTACAAACACTTCTGATTTGATTCTCATTGCAAATCCTAAAAGTGGCATTGATCAAATATTCCCCATTCAAAGCCTTCATTTACATGTGAGACTACACAAACTCTGTAATAACTTCAAATCTCTACTCAGAAGCAACACATTGCTAAACTACTAATTCTACTTTTGCCCTAAAAAGAGAAAAAAAATTGTAAGGTTACGGTCATAAGTAAATAAGAAGGGCCATTGTCACAGGGACACTGCTTATATAGTGGGAACTTCGAACAAGGACCACCTCCAGCAGGCAGCCAACTGCATTAAGAAATCACTACCAAATATTTCAAAGATCTGCAATACGACTTGTTCGACCTCTAGTAAAAGGGCACCTCTTTCAGGCAATTGCCTGTTGTTGGTCCCTTGGGTGGTCCAAGATCTGGGTGGTCCAGTGGTTTTAGCTTGGACAGCTTATTTCAATTTTTACTGTATTTAACTGTCTCACATCACATTCTATTCTTCTGGAGAAAGAATTCAAACTTCACTAAAACAAGAAACAGTCTCTTACTTAAATCTTGCTTCCTGATCATTAACGCAAGTCTCACGAGAAAACTGTACCACATAACCAAAACAAACAAACAAAAAGTTTTTCTACAACATCATTTCAAACAGAGATGAAGGGCCCTAAGGACCCAAAACAATCCTGAACACACAATCATCCACAGAGTAGTTTGAAATCTTTAATGTTGAGGCTACTATTAATGTCCTCGTACCACAATTTCTAGCAGATCCACCTGACAGAACTGTGGTAAGCATTGGGTTTTTTTCTTATCAGTGTGGGATGTAAGAAGGAAGAGGGTGAGTCAGCTCAGGTGATGTTTCTACTTCCACAGTTGACTACATTGCTTCTGGCACCTGGCTAAGCTCTGCTTGGCAATTTGTTACGGTGTGATATCGTTTGAACAATGATGACACAATGAAGCATTTCTTTTAAAAGTGGTTCTAAAGACGTGTTACTCTCCAGAAAAACAACAGCAACAACAGAACTGCACTAATTACCAAACCCTAGCATTTAACCAAGTACTGGAGAATGATAACCTTGTATCTGGATGCAGCTCACCACACTGTAGTTTTTCAGTACTTTTTGAGAAGCACAGTCCAATAGTTTTTCCTGAGCCCTAGTGCAAGTTCAGGGTTATCCTTTATTTTTCCCTTCATACTGGTGTTACATTTTTTCCCTCTCCATGTTCTTATTCATTATATATATCGGACATGAAAAATTAAAGATAATTAAATTGTCTTAGTTATCAAAATGCATAAAACTTTGCAGCAGACAGCTCAGCTGTTCCATGCAGTGATATAAACATTCATTAAAAAGTCTAGGCAGCTTAAAATTCAAACAATATTACAGTAAGATTAGTTTTGCAGACTTAAGGCAGACACTGAAAAGCACTAGATGGTACCAGTAAGTGGAAATAAAGAACAGTAAGTGTCCAAAAAAAAAAAAAAAAATCAAAGAATTTCGATCAAATCAGAAAATCCAATTTGAATGTCTGGGGAGAAGGGTGGGAAGCAGCAGCATTTCAACAAAAAAAAAAAAGTGTTCTCATTTTTCAAATGTACTTCCCCCCTTTTTTCTAAAGAGAGGTGATTATATAAAAAAAGATTCTTCCCACAATGCAGAAAATTTATTATTAACTAAGGTCAAAGACGTTTTGAAAGATTCAACAAACACACTGGCAAATGTGTGAAGTACTATTATCATCTCCCAAGCTGCTTTCAGGAGATTTAGTAATAAATTTGCTAAATGCATTCAAAGTTTTTCCTCAGTTCCAAATTAAGAGTCAATTTAACAACACAGATTATAAAAATCTACTTCATGATTTTTGTTTATTCTTAGCTTATTATTAATGCATTGGACGTTACACTTTGCCTCAAATGTACATGGTCATTACATCCTCTGGGAAAAGGAACTATTATTGGTAAATAGATGTTTCTTAAGGGCAATGTCGGACTGGGGCGTTAAAAATAACCATTATCCAATTTCCCAGTGAATGCAGTCCTGCTCCTTTAGGAGGAAAAAAGCTTGAGTTAATATATATGAAACTTTTTACAACATACTTGCTTCATCAGAACTGTTTAATATTTAAAATATGACTTTAAAATATTTGAAATTAATAAATACACTCGTTTAATAAACTAGTTCCTCCCTATCAGTATTAATGCATTATGCAGTGCCCAGAAGTTACCACAACATTAGCTGAGCAAGGACAGTGGGCATAACCCAGGACAGACACCGACTTGGGAGATTCTCTCTTTTCTTCACCCAAGATTGGACAGTTTCTGGCATTTGAGGGGGGAAAACAACCCTAGAAAAAAGCTGCATGTATTTCATTTAAATGCATTTTAATAGCTTGAGCAGGGAAAGGCAATCTTTATTCTGAAAAGTGAAGAACCACCAAGCAGACAAAATTCTTTCTTTGACCCAGCATCATTGTGGGATAGAAGCAGTATTTGAAACAGCATGAGAAAATATCTTTACATATACCTATGCCTTAAGCCATAAACACATTTAAAAACCTTCAGTTGTAAATTTCTGCTATGTTATTGATTTTCATATGGAAAATGTATGAGCAGCATATGTAAAACTGCTCAAATCATTTTGCTGTTAAATAAACAAGCACATGCCTAGAGGGGACAGACTAAAGTAACTGGTCTCCTTATGATGCATAGCATTAACTTGCTCTGGCTTGCCAAGTCAGTAAGCGGTGTGAATTTAATGGCAATTAGCTGAGATCAAAGTTGAAGTACCATGAACAAAGTAGGTAAAACTGACAATATCAAAGAAAGGAAGCATATCATGGGTGACTGAAAAAAATTACTTAGATTTATTCAGAATGTTTGGAGCTGTTAATAGAAAAGGACAGATCCTTACACAATGTTTATTTTCAAAACAGTATTACTGATTAAACAGATTTCTAGGAGACTGCTTTCATGGGTAAATTGGCCAAAAAAAAATGATAGTGAAGTAAACTGTTCTATAATAGCTCCCATTGTGGACACACTACTCAGAATGGTATTTTCTCAAGAAATTCGACTCTGAGTCAAAGTCAGGCTTTCTCCCTCCTACCTGAGAAACAATTATTAGCCATTCAAAACAACCGAAAAAGTTCACAGGAGTCAGCAAAAGGCAGAAAGGGAGAGCATTCATGTGTTTTACATGCAGCAGGCTTTAAGGACTATTAGTGATAGCAAAAATATTCCTCTCATTAAATCTATGTGTCTTAATCAAGACTGACATAAAGAAACTACAAATATAAATTATATATGATTAATCTGGGAAAAACGGCTTTGGGGGTTGTTTTATAGTACTTAAGGAGACTTCCATGTAATATTAGCAGGAATTAAATTCCTAATTTCAAATATTAGATGCTTAAAAAAAATAATCTACAGCATGCCCACCTATACTTAATATGTAACTACTATCACTATAAAATTCCAGGCTTCATGTAATACCTTCCAAGCGAGAGTCTGAAAATATTCTTATGGTAATTCCCATAGCATTTTGCATGCATAGTAACACACATTTTTACAGATGAACTGATACACAGAGAAGTTAAATAATTAGCCAGGACCAGTAAGTTAGTAGGGAAAAAAGGAATTAATACAAGATAGCTTCTTTCTACTGTAATCACTAGCCCATTCTTTTAATATAGGTAAAGTAATAAAAAACAAAAAGCAAGTTGCAGTGTTGGTTGAATTAAATACGTTAAACCTCGGCACAAAGAAATGGTCCAGTATAACAAACAGTGATATATCTTTGACCTTAACCTGAAGGGTAAAGACCCAGCAGTTCTTTGGCAATTAGTCAGTGAGGTCTACAAGAGATTCGCTTGAGCAAGAACTAAGTTTCTCAGAAGATCAAAGATAACTGGTGTTACACTCTGCCCTAACCAGACACAGATTCACACTTTCTATTACTTATTTACATTGATCTTATGACTATTTTTATAGATCCATCAGAATAAGTGTGCTTTTACTCTTTTACTAATATTTGTTTAATTAAGTTAATTAATTACAGCTTAACCGAATATTGTACAAAAGACCTCACGCAGCTTTCAAAGTGTAGGCTGAATCCTAATCCTCTTTTTTTTTTTTCCTTTTAACTAGCAGTAAGGGTGAAGTCAATAAATTGTCAATTAATAACATACTTGCTTTGATGGCTCTTCAGTAATTTACTTTCATACCACTTCATAAATTTCTTAGGAAAACTTCTGGGATCACTGATACAGTACCTCTGCCATGGGAAAATTTGGTTTAAATCTGTTCTGCTGCCAATAAACCAATAAGACTAACTGGCTGATAATCCTCCCACACTACACTGTTTAGGTATATGCACTCAACCAGCAAAAGTTTAATTTGTTCCGCTAATGGCACAGAAAACTACTCAAACTTATTCACCATATAAATTTGAACTTCAGTCTGCTACTTTTTGTTATTCCGTAGGCAGAAAATTCAAGCTATTGAATGCTTTGCAATTCAGACTATTTTATCTTTTCTTTGATCTAAAGCAGAACAATAATAATGGACACTATCAGTGACTAAATATTAAACTGCACTTCACAGAAGAAACATACTTAAAAGCCTTAGAAAAGTCTTAATACTATTTGCATTGGCAAAGTGACATGCAAGACACATGTACTGTTCTAAGCAAGTGTAACATTATTCTTAAACTCCTGCACTAAAACCAGTGATGCTAGCCACCTCTTACATATTTGAAGCTGCCATACTTAGTAGCTTTTGTCTAGAATTTCTAGGGGGGGTGACAGATCTTTATTAGGTACAGTCTATTTGTTTGGAAGATAGTTTAATTTATAAGGGCACACTAAAAATTTAGTAAAGCAGCCATATGAAGCTCAAAATACTGATTTTCTCTAAAGTTATGTTGATAGCATTGATACAGGTTTATATAAACTAAACCATCTATTATGTATAAGATAATGTGGCATGTAAACTTCAATTAAAGGTGTTGCAGTGCCATATATTCATGACAGGCCAAGGCCAGGTGGAGTCATGTAAAACTTCCTAAGATAGGTATGAAGAAATTATGTCATAATTTATGTCGTAGTTATTATGTTGTAAGATATTTTATTATTATTCCATCTTATGAAGGAAAAACTACTGAAGAATATTAGAAAAACTCAACCGACTACTATTCTATTTTCTATCCCACTGTATATAAAGGAGAGCTTGTCTACATTTCCCTAAAAGATGTCAACCACACTGCACTGGTACTGACAGAAACTAGGCAGGATTTGTCAAAAAACACCAAGTGTTCGGCTGGTATTCTTCCTGGGGTATGAAGAACCATCTGGAGATTTTCCAAAGGGATTTAGTTATGGATAAAGGGATTGAAGAAACTGTCCTCCTGTTCCACATGTAACCCTCTGGGAAACAAGAGCATCTAGAGCTAAAAAGATTTATATTTTCTCTCAAGTTGGAGTTCTCTGATATATTTATAAGGATAGGTCAAACCATGTACTGTGGATTACAGCGGCATTTTTCTAAGCTTTCCTCCCAAAACTCAGCAATACTCAGAACATCCTATTCACAGATATAATGAGAATAAATACCTTGTTCTCTTCTTACACTTACACATATGCATGTATATATACAGGTACGGCTAAACATTAAAAGATTTAGGAAAATTATGACAGCTGTCTAGTAAGAAGTAATTAGGTATTCCCACTTTTTTCAACTGTAATTAAGAAATTAACTCTGGCCATTCCCAATTCTTATTTTGGCATTCCAGTTTAAGAAATGAATGTTAGGAAGAGGGGCTTTCTCTTTCTTTTAAGAAAACAAATAAAATTATCTGGAAAAAGAAAAGGAGTAGGACTGCAAGCTGGGTTAGCTTCACCTTTTTACAGGTTAAAAGATTTTTATTTTTTTTTTTTATTATTTGTTACACTGGTTCTACTTCTCTGACCCAGCAGCAGTAGGAAGGCTTCTATGTTCCAATGCTGTTGGGAGTCATGGCCCTGTGAGGTGTGAACCCCAAAACAGCTGCCCACAAAGGCTAGGCCAAAGGCTCAGGAGCACACAAACTGCAGTCTTACATGCTGGCTGCTATGCTGTGAGCCAATAACGTCCCCTAGAAAGGGCATTAAGAAAAAGGAACATACAGAGGTATCTGCATTAGACAAAAGTGGCAGAACTTTGCTTGCCTCATGTCGGAAAGCATGGCAGGAACTCAGGTGTTGCTTTATTTCCTCAAAGCCAGGACCAAAATGCTGCTGTAACTGATCCTGAGTTATAGTGGTTCCCAATATAACAGCATTCACTTGCAAGCGTTTCACTACGGGACCTCACAGAAAAGGAATTAAAAACATCTTGTTCCCTTAGCATTACCTCATGCTACTTTTGTACAAGTATGCTTCTTAATTACTAATTTCTATGCTCTTAAAAACAAATGTTCTGGAGTCACTTGCTCTAGTATTTTCACACCTCAACACACAGAAACCATTTACTGGAGCTGGCTGAGCTGCTGCCACTTGAGAAGTGACAAACTGTTACAGCTAAAGCCAAATACAGCCAGGCCACAGTCAAGGCTACAAGAGATAGTGCGTGCTTCTTGCAAATACCCCCCCATCATCCTCTTGGAGCAGCCCATTAGAGTACCTCAGTGGAGAAGAGCAACGCAAACCATTCCATAACGTTCCATTTTGCCCAACAGTGTAAGATAAATACTGTCCTCCCTGGCTGTATCTCCAATACCTCTAGTAGTGCTGCCTTGGACAAATATTAGCGAAGATTTTAACCATCATACTTCTCCCTTTAAGATGGATTATTCTTGCCTCTCAGGTTTCCCATTAACAGGAAGGCAGGCACTATCTCTGAGTTTGTAGCTTAATTTGCTGCCATTGTGTTTCTACAACACCTGCTCCTTCCATCACAATTCTGAGATAGTGATTTTCCAGAGCAAAAACTGAGTTTGTACAGTGCATGTTAGAGATGCCCTGTTCCGGGAAACAGACTGAAGTAAGTAAAAGGAATCTTAATTCTACTTGTAACAAAAACAAGAAGGAAAAAACTACTTGACCAATTCCTGAACAGTATTTTAGTAAGCACTCCTGCAGGATCACCGACTGCTGTAAGATGATTATGAGAATCCCTGGATAGATACAACACAGCCATTGTTGTCTGCCTCCAAAGCACCATACAAAGACTGCCCTTACAGATATTCCAACAAGCAAAAGTAGGAGTTCCTGCTCTCACTCACCTCTTGTCACAGCAGCTTGTACAATTCCTGCAGTGAAAGAAGAGTGGTTACTTCTGTACTGTTGACTTGGGAAGTGTGCGGATACTTGATACACAACATCTGGCACTTCTTATCAAAAAATCTCTGATTCAAGTATAAAGGGATGCACACTCTTTGGTATTGGGCAAGCATTTGAAGAAAAATTAAAGTTGAACAGTTAATTTCCTACATGTCTATCTTTTCAAAGGAAACATAGTATCAAGCTGTGAAGACAAGGAACCTGCCAATGCAGTCATTTGCAGAAGATTGTACAAGCTGCAACATCCCAACAGTGCAAAGAGACAGACATCCTTTTAATACACGGCTTTTACCAGCTATCATACTCTCATCTCCTTAGTGAGCACACAGGTAGGATTTTTGAAATCGCTACCCATACATGTGCTTTATTTTGATATTTTAGAAATCTATAGGATTACTGCTCCCTCATCTCAAGCAAAATAAAAATTAGAGAAAAGTCTATGTATTATAACAAAACAAATAATGTCTTAAAATAAAGCTGGAATAACCTGTGCATTAAAAGTGGGCAAAAAGCAGATAAATACTCTGATTCTTAGGTCCTAAATGTTCAGAGGGCTCTTGAAAATAGAAAGTCTTGAACTGAGGATGCAATGATTAAAATAATACTAACCTTGGTTAGCAATTAAATGATCACATCTCCCTTCAGGCTAAAAATGTAGACAACAGCTAGTAGCTGACATCTCACGGCAACATTTTACAGCTGCTCTAAGCAAAGACTTTAGACATTTGAATGCATGCATGCATCTTATTTTCCCAGGATTTCAAAGTCCATGTCCAGGCTGCTGCTCAGCCATTATAAATGAGTAATTCAAGTAGGGCATGACTACTACTTGTATTAACTTGATAAAGATGTTTCATTCAAAGTACATCAACAGTTGTGCTAAGTCATCCCTTTCACAGGCTTATACTTACTCTGTGTTACGTTACCAGTGAAGAAATAAAAAAGTATTACTGGCTTCAAATTATTATAAAAGTCTTTACACTAAATATAATTAGTATTATGAAGATTATTGTTGTATTTTTATTATGGCTGTTTTCAAAACTCAAAAACACAGTCAAGTATACCTTAACTATTTCCTTTTTTTAAATTTAAACAATTTTATGAACTGACTGCAATCTGCATTAAAAGTTTTATTTCATTAGTTTAGACCTGCAATTGCTTACAGGACTGACATGTGCTTTAAAATACACACATCTGTTTTCAGAAAATTCCGTTACACTGAAGATTACTTTGTATCCATCAAGTTTTCCAAAAGTTGGTTTAAAAACACAATTTTAATATAATAGATTTATTTTAAGTGTATCCTTTAATAATGAATCTATTATCAAACATGTAAAACCCAACTATTTTACAACAATTTTAATGTCTGAAAAATACTAATCCAGGGCTTGCAATAAAATATCTGTCAAATACTACAAAGACACATTGAACATCTTTCATTTGCTCGTATGAATTTTCAGGTCACAACCTAGAGAGAAGATTCGCTCCATAATGAATCCCTCTCTCTCTTATCACAGCAGGGACATTATAATAGAGCTCAAAATTGGAGGGAGAAGAGAATTCATATTCTCCTTTCGTTAATTTATTTCCATAGAACAGACAACCAAACACATATGTACAGTATATTTTATATATATTTTATATTTAATGTAACTATAATTTAGTCAAAGCCCAGTGAGGAAAAGATGTCCAATTTATTTAAAAGGTGATTAACTACTTCTTACTGATTACCCTCTATGCCATGGACAAATACAGTACAGAAGAATACAACCCAGAGGTGATGATCCATCACATGCACTCCATAACCCTGCTCACTAATGCTGAGCCAAACACTGTATTTAATGCTTCATTAGATTCAGTCATATCTTATTTTCCAGTGAGAATTGTTTCTATTTACAAAATTTCCATTACTTTCTCCATTTCAGGGGCGGAGGGGTCCCTATGATAGCTAGTTCTAATATTATACTTTGTACTGTATTTAAGCAATGTTTCTGTATGGTTTAAGTAGTTTTATTCCAGAAATAAAACAAGCACCAGCACTTTTGAGGGCAGGGGAGAGATGGGAAGAAGCAGTCAGCCTCTGTTTTATTCAGATTATTATTCTGATATCTAACATTAATTTTCAGATTATGATTTATTTTCATTTATGGTTTGTATCATATTACTAGAACATGGTCTTTTTTCCTCTGGCAGGACAGCTGGTTATCAACAGTGAAATTCAAAAAGATGTGACTCAAACTACAATCAATCTGACTCCTTTCATGTCCACCTTCCCACAGGCAGTGGGCCATTTTTCCAAGACTTCTTAATATGAGGCAGCATAGTCAAAGCTACTTCTCCAACCCAAGCAAATGGGCCAAGAAGCTGTACAGCGACAGAAGATGCACACGGGCTAGAAGTGGAAGAGTTGGCAGATGCAGGCAGACTCTGTGCCAACTGCAGGAGCTCACATATTTGCTCGGGACTCCCCATCCCTTCAGTTCTCATTGTCAGGGCACCCATCCCTCTGCGCATAACCATGCAACAGTCTCATTAAGTTCAGATAGTACAACCCCAAAATGATTTGCTATTCTGCTTACAGACATAAAGAATCAATTTTCTAAATCTCGTGGGGAAAATCACAGTATTATTTCTTTTCAGATCCACCTACTTCATCATGAAACCACATCAGGAATTAGGAAAACACTTCGGAAAAATCGACTGTGCATTAATTTGCTGTGCTGTAAATGGACCTCAGGATCAACAATTAGCAGCAGAAGAGTGTTTGAATGGAAACTCAGGACTCAGGTCAGCAAATCAATTTGCTCCAGCAAATGCTTCTCTCCACTGAACCAGCTGCAAGATCAGGGCTACACCTAGAATCTTCTCATTCAGACATGACTTCAGAAAAACAGATTGGTTTTTCCTTTTCAAAATGCCTTTTCTTCTACTGAAGAGTGTAAATCAGATTAAGGATTAAAAATATTTAGCTACTTATTTAAACTATATATCCACTATAATCCTATCACTGCATTTCTCAGACACTGAGAATGTTGGGATACCTCAAATATACAGTATTTATGCTTGAAGCTGCTGTACTTAGAAATCTGTTATACAGAGATACTCAATATTAAACGCTCACATTATATAAGTAGCGTAATTTTAGCTATTAAATAGAACTGAAAAGTTACACAGTGCACTGTTTTCCTTGTATAAATTTTAAGTATTTCTGCTGCTTTACACAACAAGTACATACACGAGTATCTCGCACATATTAGTTCTATTTCAGTGCACAGGTTAAAGGAAAATTAAATCAGCTCATATAGCACAGAAGTGATTAAATGGTCTAAAGGTTAAAAGTGACTAATTGTTCCTGCAGTACTAATTTCTATACCATTTGAAGATTTTTGATAAAAATAGAAATTTATTTTCAGAAGCTTCACAGCACATGAAAATTAAACTAATTTAAATGTTTCCAAAGTTGGACACCTTAAAGACAGTCTGTCCAAAATGATTTTCAGTTTGGTCAGCTATAGGAGTATGATGAGCTATACGAGTATATATACTCACGTATATATATATTTCAGTACGATGACCTTGGAGCTCATCACTGGGGTTACCTAGTTGAATTAAAAAAATCAATATACTGCTAAGATTCTAACCTGCTTTGTCTAATCCTGGTTGTGAACTGTTGCTTTCTACATAAAACGTATTCAGTCACTTGGTAATGGCACAACTTTATTTTGTGATCACAAATGGCTATTTGTTACATCATGGAAAGGAACACCTGCGGGAACTTCAGGACAGTTTGGGTGGAAGGGGACAATACTCACTCGCGTATTTAAGACTGCGTCTTAAACCATATAAACGAGACTGTTAGTACAATTTGTGCATATTATAACCAGAACATTGGAATCTTGGGAGTGACCCATAGCTTCTTTTTAACCTACTACAGAGCTGAACCATGAAAATCACTGAGAAAAAATATTTAGATTTAGGAACAAATATATATTTAGATCATAATTTCTGCATTAAAAATAATGGAAATATTTCATTTAATGCTGTTTTTTATCAAATGTGCTATATTTCTGTTCAGTAAGGTGTTATTTAAACACTTGTTACTAAAATTTGAAAAGCAAAAATTGACCTGCTTAAAATGCATTTATATTTTACCACCAAAAATCTACTGATTTTCAGTGATATCTATTTAGCATTTTGTATGTATCATTTATATCACCAAAGCGGTAGTGAGAGCAATATAATTCAATTATAAAACCTGGAAACAGTTTAAACACCATTTGAAAGTAAACAGTTACAGTCCCTTATGCCCATGTCTGGGAAGCGTCCAAATGGAAGTTAAAGATCCCATGGCATTTTTTCAAAATAAGTAGGAGCTATCCCAATATGTTGTCCCACATACATTTTCTCAATTAAAAACAGATTTCAATGTCCAAAGCTATGTGTCAGCAATTGCTGAGAGCATATGCCTGTCACGTTTCCAAAACTCTCTGTGCCATCAGTAAGTATCTAGTCACCTTGCTGAATAACGCTTTTCCAGATGCCACAACTGGAAAATGTGAATGCATTTTCATAAATACATGAAGCACAGATACATTATTCTATACTGTTATGGAAATAGAAGTTATCATTTGAACCAACATTTAGATTTTTTTCCATACCAGAAGTGTTAAATATGACTTTGGTGGCCATATGAAACACTTTGATACCGCCAGATTGTAAATTGACAGAAATCCTATGGAACATGCATACACACAAAATAAAGGTAGGAGAAATAATCTCATATCTGCCATTCCCAAACTTTTACACATTTAATGAGTTAAAAGGTTAAAAAAAAAAAAAAAAAAAGCTTTTTAACAGCTCGTATTTTTTTTTAGTTACTTTTACAGAATTTTCTAGGTTTTGCGCTGTTTAAAGAGAAGGTGGGGAGATTTCCATTATGCACTTTAAAGCCTGCATACCCCATACTACCCACCACCCAAGAGCCCAAAATTTTCAGTTGTTGAGTGTAGCTTAACATCATTTTTTCAAATATCATTTTACAAAACTCAGAATGCTATTTAGTCACAATTTCAGAATTCTAGGCTATGTGTGTTGGTGAAAGATTTATGGCATATTGAGAGAAACTGAATGCAACGTATGCAAGAGATGAAAACACCTCTTCCCCCAAGAGGATTTGCAGAATTACTTGATGGAACGTTGAACAAGCTGCCTTATTCCTGCACTGCACAATTACCTTTACCAGAACTTACTGCCAGTTGCCAGAGTTATGCAACCCACTGTAAATAACATTAATCTAGTTAGCGTTGTATAGTATGTCCCTCCCCAACGCTACTCCCATGAATGTGAAATTTATAATTGGAGCCAGTAAAGTAACAGATTATGCTTGAGGACAAGTTTACTTCCCTCTTGGAAAAAGTAGTAAGTGCTGGGTTTTTGTAAGACAGTAGATACAGAGGTGATTCAGGCCTGGAAAAATATTTGACGCTTAACCTGGCTGTAGTGCACAACATACTGAGCTGTAAGGGTAAGGGGGAGGACAGATCACACACAAGCTGCCAAAATGTACAAAATTAAATGTATTTAAAAAGACGCTTTTACTTTCTCAAATAGGTATTAACTAACTTGCATTTACCATTGTTACCAACCTGCTCTTCCCCACACCACCCTCCCATCCTGAACAGCTCAATAGTACCACCATCTGCTGCCCCCACTTGAACTTGTGAAGTTAAAAGATGTCAGACAGTTTGCTTACTACAATCAACTAATCTCAAAGTCATATGAGAGAAGAAAAAGGGAGAAATTGCATTACCACAAAATACTTTTGCCCACAAGTTTTGTGACTCAGAAAAATTTTAAATTTAGCCTCGCAGTTCACACAGTTGAACTGCTATTTTTAACCCAATTTTAAAAACTTCAGGATATTACTCGAAAAATTCTTCTAAAAATGTATACTTAAATTCACCCTACTCCAACACAAGTACAACATGAATACTGTGTTTTCAGTAACTTATGCTATTAGCATTCCTATTTTTCCAAGGCAATATATGAGAATAAGCCAGATTTTAAAAGCAATTAAGAGGATATAAATGTTGTGTGCTGCAAGAGCACAGTTCTCAAAAGACCAGAGTCCTGGCAACTATCATAATCCTTTTGAAATTGTTCATATTAAGATTAAAGATCACTTTGTTCCTCTATTCCCACAACTAGTTGGTATGGTAAAAAGATCAGTCCCCTAGTTTTATATGTAACATCTTTAACATTTGCTCTCCTTTCTGTGCATGTGATTAAATGTAACATTTTGAAATCCCAAAGTTCTGAGAAAAACATAAATCCTTGTCCACAGCTGCTGTTTGACTCTGGAAACACATGCATTTTCTTTTCAAGCATCTACCATCAAAAAATCCCAAAGGACTTGAACTGGAGAACACCTGCATCTCTTCATTTAGTTCCAATAACAGAGTCTAAACTTCAAAATTACAAAAATAGATGCTATGTTCAGCTGCAGTTACATTCTGCCCCTAATTCCCGTGAACAAAAATGCTAAGAGCATGAAATCATTCAGGCAAGCTCTGTCATCGAGAGGATAAGATTTTTTGCACCAGAAGCCCAGTGGGAACTTGATAGAAAACTGGCAACAATTACAGATAAAGTACATAGTGAAATCCTCAGGGAGAGAAAAGGAAATGTAATAAGATAGATGGGTATAATTTTTACACATTTATGCCCAAACCACAAATGTGAATTGTCTTTAATTACTCAAATATATTAAGCAGTTTTATTCATTCACTGTGTCAAATCTTTCCAAAATACTTCAAATTAGTTTATGAATTCTCTTTTACAAGTTTTTTTTATTTATTTACTAGCACAACCACTCACTTAAATTAGAACTGAGAACTTAAAAAATGTCATTGTTCCAGCTTTAAAATTCATACTTTGCAGTATCCCCAGGCTAAGTAGTCAAAATTAAAAATATGTCAGTGAAAGGCTTTTTTAACTACAAGAAAGGGGGAGTTGAGGGCATATATAGATGTGTATGCATAAAAACAGACATATGTAAAACCTCTCAACTCCTTTCAAATAAGTTCTAACAGACAAAATCAGCTGGTTTGTGATAGAAAAAAAAATAATGTTCCTGCTGGTACAATATTTACA
Organism: Ibidorhyncha struthersii; assembly: GCA_013398815.1. Taxonomy (NCBI): domain Eukaryota; kingdom Metazoa; phylum Chordata; class Aves; order Charadriiformes; family Charadriidae; genus Ibidorhyncha; species Ibidorhyncha struthersii. The sequence continues at coordinate 41,060 of VZSZ01009644.1, forward strand.
GCACTTTTTTCATGTTTGAAGATAGGACTTCTTCAGTCTTAAAATATTTTCACTTCAGAAATTATTCTTCCTTTATTGGTGAGAGGGGGAGAGAATGGAGTGATCTTCTCTAAACTTAAAAAATATTGACAGTGGAGAAAAAAAAATCTTTGGAAGTTTAAGAAAAATAACACTTAAAGGAGACATTACCAACTTTTACAAGATTAAATATTTGCTCTTCAGCCTTTCTGCAGCTTTCACAAACTAGAGAAGCCTTCTTACTCTCACTTTGCTCCACTGGGTGTATCAATTTACCATATACGAGCATGATATTAATACAGGTACTTTTGTTTACTCCCTTATTTCACTGCTGCATTACTGAACATTTAAGCTAATCTCAAAGAAAACTTTATTAATTGTATTTTTTTGGTTTAGTTCCTCTTGATTTATATGTAATAAAGCTCTCCATACACCGGCTGTGCAGGCACTCCCAATTATTCAATATGGCAAACCAAATAGAGCTTAATCAGCTCACCTCATCTATTCAACAGCTGCTCATAATTAAATACTAACACCAGCATTCATTCTGAAATCTCCCTATTTCTCTCAAAGGCCAGGTGAAACAAACAAGCCTGCAGCTTGCTCCCAGGGTTAATAAAGCCAGGGTTATTTCAGAGAAGCAGTAAGAAGACCTTCCCAAGCCCTGGGGTAATGGAATAATCTCCTTTCTTGTATTTATTTTATATGCTACAGTTTAGATAAAGACTGGGGAGTACATCCACTGATTCTTCAACTATGCACCAAGATATCTGGGGCAGTTTTTCATACAACAAAAGTATCCAAGATTAACAGCACCAGCATAAAGACTTGTATTTAAGGACTAAACAAAATCATATTTATATTCTGTGCCCTTAAATACTTCCTCTGCCGTGGGTGGATCAGTTTTCCACTGCACTAATGACACTGTGCACCAAACAGTAAAACGTTCTTGCTAAGTAATCACCAGTACATGCACATACATAATACTTACTTTGCCCGTATATGCTATATATTGCACACTTTAACACTGCCCTTTGTGGAATTACATTTTATAGAGTTTTTTCCTTTGCTGGTTATACTCAATGCAGTACAATACTACTAGAACTGTATTTTCCTCTTCCTTTCAGCAGCAACAAGTGAAATAGCAAGAAATAAAATACTAGCGCATAATGCTTTATCACTCAAATTGTAAATACATACTCAATCTCTGCAGGGCCACCTATAGACAAGCAGAAAAAGCAAGCTGCACAACCATCCTGGTCACTCTGGATCATATGATTCAACTGGTACAGACAGTAGACAGTTGCTGACTCAGGAGGGAGAAGAGGAGGAGGAAAGGTCCCCTACTTGTTCTCCAGGTAAACATACCCCGTTTTATTCAAGAAACTTACACAATTTGCACAACCTTCTCCTTGGCATTTTATATCCAAACAACTGCTTTCATTTTAGACCAAGTTGTTTTCCATTCAACTTCACAGAAGTGTAATGAAATAATTTGTTACTCTTCCTTTACTAATTTTTATATAAACAAAAAAATTTTAAGGCACTTGCATAGGCACTGTGTTGTATTCCAAGATTCTTCCAGAGTACCCAGAAATTCCCCTGCAATCACTTCTCTTGGTTTTACACACAAAAAGATAGATCATTCTGTTCTTAAAGGAGGTGGCTAACTTGCAGGTCTTCAGCTTTGTACAGCTCCAATGCACTGCCTGCCCCGCTGCATGGTGTGACCAGCGGCTCCACTGACATTGAATTCGCAAAGTTTTCTAAATCCTTGTATATGGAAAGAAGTAAACCAAGTTTACCTGAGCACTGGGTGACAACGTATCCAGTCCCACCTAGCTGGAACTGCTGTTCCACTTAGCTCTTTTGAGAAAAGATGTGTGTATTTTGAGAGCATCAGCTATACAGCCATTTGTATATGCACTTTGTAGAGTCAGGAGACTTGGCCAACCTTGCCCTTATCTTCAGCAATCTGATAACACTGAACAACTCTAGATGATTTTTCTCATCTCTTTTGGATAGCTTTTTGTGTTCTTTCTACAAGCGGGTTGCATTACTCTCTTCACTCTTCTCTACAGTCCAAATTCCTCTTCTAGAACACTGTATCTACCATTACTAGAATAAATTGCTCAAATAGCACAACTTCAATACTGCACAATCTTCTCCAGTAGTACAGCTTTAAAAACCCCTTTTATTCCCCTGAGGCATAAGCTGAATTTGCTGTCAAATTATCCAGTATAGCTTTCCTAATTCCCAGAAGTGACTGCAACTGACAGCAAAAGCATTTTTATGCTCTCAAATCACTTCATGTTTTCTCTCCATGTAGTTTTCACAGTTGTAATCAAAAGGATAGCTATATCTCCTGTATTAAATTGCCTCAGTTCCTTGAACAAGTACTTGAAAGCAAAGGCTTTAATTAACTGCCTCATCCTTTGTATAGAACCTGAGATAGTTTAAACATTAACATTTCATAGCTTAATTTATATTAAAAAAATACCACACATCACTTGCAGTACGCTATTCTTCATGTTTACCGGGACAAAAGCTTTAAGACATCAGTCAGCTTTTCCCTCTCATTTGTCAAACACAGGTGTCACCTCACAGACCTCGAGAAGCAGAGCTAGAGCCTGAACTACTACTGGGTACACAGAATCGATACAACTTTCCTGAGGTACTGGGGTGGGTGAGTTGTCCAGTAAATTTTCAATTCTAAAATTCTTAGCATTTTAAAGTGTATCTCCATTCATCTACAAAACAGACCCCAGACACTCGTCTATTACAAACCAATTTTCTGCCTCTCAAAGTCCCTGCATGTGAGCCTGGCCAGCACTTCATTTGTCCGTGCCTTAATTCTCACAGGCATCTCCTGTCACAACCTATCAAGTACTCTCTACTATTTAACTGGACTATTCATAATATTGATGAGCTAAAATGTATGCGATCACTGTGATCTGTAACACAAGCAAAAATTCTCTAGCATAGGTAAGTATGCAGAACTCCTTTAAAATGTAATTAATATTCTAAGACTAAACCCAGAAAATTAAACATCCTCCAAAATGGCAGAAAATGCAATAATAGTAAAAAATATTATCATGAACATTTAAAAGCTACTTAAGTGAAACAACAGGTGGAACATACTTTCATTTAAAAAAAAAAACAGATCAGAATAATTCAGAAACTGTTGAATCATTAATTGCTATTCTGCAATGTTTTAGGGGCAGGAACTTAAGATAATGGTTATAAAAACACTGCCATAAACAGTTTCAACATGATGCTCTCCAAGAAACATACAATACAGTTACTGAAAAAATAACCTAAATGCTGGAGTGCACAATGCTCACAAATATTTACTTTCCAAAAGAATCAAAGGCTGCTTACGTATGTATATAAAAATTACAAAGATGGTAATAAATTCATTGTTACTTTTCAGACTAATGATATTCAACAACTATAACACATGGAAAAAAATAGAGAAAAACCCCACACTTTTCATTTTATTTTTGTGTTTCATAATATTGCGGCCAGCTAATTCTTTTGCTTCCCTTAAACTTGATGGGGTTTGGGTTTTGTTTTTTTTTTTCCCCTATTTGATTCCACTTTTAGCATGGCAACAGGATCAACTTTTAAAAACATGAAAGAATGATTTTTAAAATGCACCATATTGACAGCAAAACCTAGATCCATGTGTATTTCACAAACTATATTATAGTTGTTTTAAACTAGATGCATTTCAAAATTTGCAGTGCTGTCTAAAACAGACCAATGTTTTGTTTAAAGCCCACAGAAACCATAAGAATGTCAGGTAAGAGTATTTATGCCCAAAGTCAACAACACCCTTAGATTTATCCAAGCAGCTCTGAAAATATCAGCTTGTTTCTCATTTAAATCCACCACAACACCAAGTTTGATGACGTGTGCTCTGTAGCATTTTAAAAATTACCTTTTTTATTATTAGCAAACTTTACAGTAAACAAATTCTTAATTTAATTATAATTAGGCTGCAAATTTATATGAACCATTTTGAATTCAGTGTGTCAACTTCTCTATATAAGAAGCTTGACCAAACAGATAAAGGGAAGAATTAAACTAATATTTTCAACATGGATTGTGCCCCCAAAAAAGCAGTTTAGAATAGATTCTGTGGAAATAATTTAAAAGGCAACCAAAGTCAGTGAAGCATTCCTCACTGAAGACAAGGCACATCAAAATGCTGCTTTCAGTTTTTGTGTCTCACGGTGAGCTAAAATTATAATGTGTGCAGTACGTGAAAAAGATACTTTGGCATTTGGCACATTTTATATCAAGCCCCTCTTTTGAAAATTACATTGGATAGGAAAAATGTAATGCAATACCAGCTTAACAAGAGTTTTGCACTTACCAGAATTATGGCAGTAGTCCATATACTGTGGAATTTGGATTGTAAAGGCTACCAAATCTGGAGCTAAGAGAGATTCTGGCTTTCTGCTCTCATTGAGCCATTTACTGCTGTGTAAGTCTCTGGTGTCAGAAGGGCCTTGAATTAAAGGAATCAACTTCTCTTTTCCACCATCACCTAAAATAAAGATTAGACTCCTTACAGCTTTTACTGTAACAAGATAAATTTTCAACACAAAAACATTCACTACTCCAAAGAGAACAGCTATTAACATTGTTAAGTACAGAATTAAAAGAGGAAATAGAAAGAGCAATCTCATATTAAACAACATCCTTAATGTTATCTTGTAAATGTCTTATATCCAGGAGGATTTCAAATAAAGTAATCCATTCTCTTTAAAGTAGTAATTTCCATCCCAACTTTATAAAATAATATCTTTTAAAATCACCACGAACTCAGTTTAGATATAATACACTACATTTTTAATATTCTTGACATTAGCTGCCTTTACATATGAAGAGATCATAGACATTGATTGGAAAAGTTCCTGCATGCTCTTCAAGAAAAATTCTATTAAAGAAATTTAAAAACTATTTATCACAGAGCCCTCAAAAACTTCATAAGCAAAATACATACTAGCAGCATTAATGGAAAATGATATATTAAACAATAAACAGAATACATCAAAAATAGGCTACAAATAAAACAAAATGCAAATATTCTGTGTAATATGAATATGCAGAGTTATTCTAGTTTCTTCAGTGCTTTTAGATTACTATTTGTCTCAGCAGAAAAAAACATCATCTTTATTTTTTATTCAGTGTAAAAATTGACTATACTGAGGCCAGACTGGATCATCCTGGCACACTTAACAATAATAATAATAAAAAAAAAAAAAAAAAAAAAAAAAAAAAAAAAAAAANACCCTCTCTGATTCATAGGAACAATGAATAAATTCTTGTTTCAGTAACGCTCCTTGTAAAATGCAAGGCCAATTCTCCTATACAGGCAATAAAGTTTTACATGGTCCAGCTGCACATACCTGGGGCTTTGGCACAAATTTTTATTGATCCCACGGTCCCAGAGGCACATTTGACCAATGATGTGCCGCAGTACTTCAATTCAACATTCTGGATTGAGCCCTCAAGAGTTGGCAGGGGATTCTTAGATTTCACACCTAATAAAAGAAAACTGCAAATGTACTAGCCTGTTGAATTTAAATATTTTTATATTCCTTCACCAAGGCATTTAAGCTTAATTATACTTTAATTATCTACCTTAGATGTTCTTATAGCATTTTTTTTGTGATTCACAGTTTTTAAATGGAAGTGACAGAATGCTGTATATGGGCATTTTAATACAGTTATGCATAAAATATATATAGATGCGGTGAGGAAAACACACAAGATCACTTAGAAATTGGAATAATAAATATGTATATATACACATACACACACTTTTGTTTTCACTTTGTAAGTGCCACCTCAACTATTCTCTTCCATGTTTTTATTATGACCCTTTCATTTCAGGATCTTGAAATGACTAAGTGTTTTCAAGCTTACATTTAGACAACAACATTTTACTCAGTAGCAATGTAAAGCATTAAATCCACGCAGCTGAACAGCACAGAAGGCCAACGGCACACTTGCCGTTTTTCAACGGAAACTGAAGTTCAAACCTTGCCTTAGGTCACAAGTGGAAATAAGTTTCGGTGGTCTTTCCTCAGCCCCCATTTGTGCACACCAAAAAACTACCGCACCGCTTGGAAGAAATCGGTGCTATTGGCTGTCACATCTGAAGAGTTGCCTAGAACTGGGGTGGCAGCAGCAGGGGATCCTACAAATCCTACAACTCAGGACTGAGATATGTTGGCAGAGCTCGAGGGCAGCTCCCAAAACAGCCCCAGAGCATGGGTGGAGGAAACCAGCCCTCCTATTCTGTACAGCACTGCCTACCAGAAAAAAAACACATCGATTTACTCGCAAATTAGAAAGAAATAGTTTCAACACCTGTAAGAAGTATGAAAGGAAAAACTAAGAGAAGTTACCATTTTTTACGTTTTTTTTTCCCCTAATGCACAAGTGACTTGGAATTTGTCAGTTAAAATTGGCAAGCACCTTGTTAATTATGCAAACATTAGTATAATTATGGAACCATTTCCTCGCATATGTAACATAGAATTTGTTCCAAAATCCATAATTATGCAAGGAAAGTATTATGGAATATCAGGTAAAAAAAATTAAAAGGCATTTTGATACGTATTTCAAGAGAGTTACACACATTAAAGAAACTTAATATATTCTCTGCAGAATGAGCTCATTAGTTTTTTGCACAATCTCTCAAAGACTTAACCCAAATTACAACCTTTAATATATACTAGTAATATTCCTAGTAAGGAAAAATCCCTAAAAAATTATAGGAAACAGAAGATTTAGAATTAAACCTGGTAATTATGCTTAGTTCACTGTGCCTATTCCAGTTCCTAAACATAGAAGCGCATTTGGTAGTGCATATAAAACCACTCGATAAGCAGACTTCTTGACATATATTTAAGTTTTGTTCTGGTAAGATATTAAAATAAATTTTGAATAAAAATACTTTCCAAGGTAGGAAGAAAGCAGCATACAAAGGGACTCATGGCATTTAGTAAACCAGACTGGCATGTGAAAGTAGGCTTTACATTCTATGCATACTTTCTTACAAAATTTAACCCGTCTTGTGTTCAAGGTATGCCGAGCCTCTTCCTAGTGTGCGATTCAGGAAGGCTTTAAGCTCAAAGAATGGGTACAGCAACTCATTTGTGTGCCTGCCACTACAACACCCCATCAGTTCTCAGTCTGAAAGATCACCTACCAGTTTTAGTCTCATGAATACACCCTCATTCCCAGCTTTGCCTGGAGTAAGCCTCTTTTAAAGCCGAAAATCCCCTTTGATCTAAGGTGTGGTATCAGACACAACACATGAATTCGTCAAAAGCGGATAGGGTATCTGTAGCCATTTCCTAGTCTTAGCTCTGCCTCCATATACTTCCTATAAACTTGTGCAAACAGAGGCCATTGCAGGGGTGGGGGCAGAGAAAAGAAAAGTAGTATGTTTTTTTCCTTCTGCCTATTCCAAAAAAAAGATTGTAAAATACTATTAGTAGCAGCCAAGATTACAGTCAAAGCAAAACAAATTTGAGTTCATAATTCGATGCCCATCTTTCAAGTCTTCTCAAAACTGGTAGCTTCTTGCTATTTCCATCTTTCAGCAACTCTTTTATGCCTTGAAATACAAGGTGTGATGTCCGATACATTTCTTGCACTTCACTATGGAAGATTAAGTACTTTTAAAACTAAATATTTTCCATCATGGAGTCTACTTTCAGATGTATTACCCTGGACAACCTCTCTGAATTAAGGCTAAAACTTTCCACGTTAGTTACATGCGTAACTTGAATTTTATTTTAGTATCTTATTTAAAAACAAGGAACCAACTTACATGTGATTGCACTCCCTAGTTGTTTCTGTTCACTCCTATTCCCTCACCAAATACCTTCTGGTCACGTCAAATTTCAGCAGGATATGGCATCATTATCAAAGACATTTATTACCTGCAATCTTCATGAAAACATGGGTATATTTATCCTGTTACCTGACCTGTCAGCATATGCATGACAGTCAGCAACGCACAGCTCAAACTAGCCAGTGCACTGTTTTTTACCCAGCCAGCAGTTAGGGATCATGATGGGAAGCTAGGAAAGCTGAATGCATTGGCCTTGAAGAAACTCACAAACTGAGAGCAGTAATAAGCTATTTATTTCTGGAACACCTGTTAGAGGGATAGGATGAATATTTTCTCAGTTGTTTTCAACTATTTGAAAAGAAAATAGAAAAGTATTAGGAAAACATGGCATAACCATGCCCCTCCTTTCCTACGTTGCTTTGACATCAAATGGCAACATCATCCTGCTCTCAGTTTTAATACCTGATAAGCACAGCACACCACAGTAATCAAGGAGAAGTTGCAAGAAAAATTAATTCTGCTCAGGTTTTACAGATCTGGACTGAGGGATATTCAGAAAGCCCATTTATTAAATATTAAAATCCTATATAGAGCCTACAATAAGGAATAAGGAACTCAGGATGTCTAACTAGACTTCTACCACGAAGACAAAAATCACCTGAACCTAAGGTGATTCCCCTTGCCCAGTTAAAAGTCTCTTTTTCAAAGCGCAGAAAGTTTAGAGACCTTGGGTAAACCATTTATAATGAATAGGTTTAATACAGGGAAACAGCACGTTTTTTTTCAGTCTCTGAAAATTTTTGGAAATGATGAACCAACCCTCATAAGCTTGTCAAACTGCCAAGCTACTCTATAGAGAAGAAAGAAGCTTTGTTTCCTATGTATGTTTCTGACTATCTGTAGTTTCTATCCCTGTAACTTTAGTTTACCAAAGATTCTCCCTTATTATCTCTTTCATCTTTATAAAATCAAAGTCTCAACAGTTGTACGCATAGCTAAAATACTCCTTAAATACCTATTTCAGCAAACAAATGTTTAAGTGAGCAAAGAGTGGGGCTTCCTTCCCTCCCCTCAGTGTTTATAAACTGTTTAGTTTACTCTAAATACTAACTGAAATTTAGTATGAAGTCAAACACTCCACAAGATTTTAATTAAGACACTGAGCATGAAGTCAAAGAGGAACCAGGGAAACCAAATCTATCACTGCCAACAGCAACGTTATCCAAATTCAACGTCCTGCAAATGAAGCATCAGAAAGGCTTATTTCCAAGGTGCAAGACAACAAAGTAGAATTTGTGCTGTACTCACTCTTCTGGTAACACACTCAAAAGCAGCACTGTGATTTACTTGACTTTATTGCTCGGTGTAGTCAAAATTGGAGAACAGAGCAACCATGTTTGAGTATACCTCACATTTTCTTTAGTTAATTTATTATTTTCATCAGGAATGTGGTAACCAAAGACTTTATGGAGATAGGGAGATACATATACCTGTCTCCACCAAATATAACCTACGGCTGCTTCCACAAAAAATGACAGTTTTCTAGTTGTGTGATTTTTGTATTGGAAACAACTTTCCCATTGTAGAACTGCTAGCGGTAAAAATCAAGTGTTTCCTTCACAACATGTAACCATGTTTATACTTGGTGATCAAACATAAACTGGTTTAGCTGAATCAGACTATCACACACTTCTTTCCATACTGCAGAACCCCAAAACAGGCAGAAAGGTTTTCTAACTTAAAATCTACTGCACCTTGACAACTTATACTTTGTGCACACTAACTCACTTTAACTCCAAGCCTAAAGAGTCATTCTGTTCTAGATACAGACACAGAAGTATCACACCGTCGAGGAAGGTTCTCCCACACTTTAAAGGAAGCATTCACATCCTCTCCTCAGCTTTTCTGGTCATAGCTTTGGTCCTCTCCATGTACATAACCCATTCAACGCAGCTTGCCCCAAGTCCCTGCATTCAGTGACATTCTATGAGCAAGCAGGAGGAAATCAAATACCTAAGGGCAAATCACAATTGTGTCTTTATAGATCAGCCCACTATTTCTGCTAACGAGCCTATTAACACTGAGCAATCATTTAACTTAAGACCTGTTAAAAAAAAAAGTTACCTAATTAGTGATTTTAGTGATTTTACCAATGGCCTATTCATCTTTTACCAATCCGTTCGTAACAAGGTGAATTTGCAATGATTAATGGAAAACCAAGATTCAAAATCCAAACTGTCAATAGAAAAGACAGGAAACCAGCAAAAGAGGTATGTTACTGATTCTGAGGACGAAAGTCAGGACTGTGTGCCGCCAAATCCCTGAAATACAATAAATAATTTTTTAGAAAGACCATAAAAGAGAAAACTGCAAAATAGGAAATAGGAAATGAGTAAGGCATGACTAAAAGTTCTAGAAGCAGCTCCACATGAATTCTCCCCATATTTAGATTATAGCCTCAGAAGGAAAAATATCAATATTTAAAGCATTAAGTACCATTAAACTATGGTTCGGCAACGTGATATAGTAAAAGACTGTCACATACATCTCAATATTATTTCAAACTAAGTAAAAATCCATGAACAAAAGTAAGGAGCTATTAACCAAATGAAATAACATTTAGGCCTAAGTCTTACTGGAATCAAGAAAAAAATGTCCAATTATTTTCACAGACATATATTTAAGTTTTACATGACTAACAGAGAAAAGCTAGTAAACAAATTGAAGCATAAGAGAAACCTCATTTCTTTCATGAGAGATACTTGTGTTCAGTCCCTGCTTAAGCAGTGCCCTCGGTGAGAAACTTCTGAAAGTCTGTACTGAACTTGGTTAGAGAGATGGCACTTCTGAAGAACTGAAGTTAAAGCCAAACTTAATTCCTTCCTCCTTGCAGTATGAACATAATAGAAGCCAGAAAGACCAGCTCTAGCTGGCATCAGTCCTACTTCTCACGTTCAAAGCATTGGGGGAGCATGAGCTTTCATGTTCTCTGTTGCAGTAAAACAGCAGCAGCATAGAAACTTCAACATCTCTTTTGATCACTGTGATTCCTCACACACAATCCTGAAGAGAAAACACTGGGGTTGTGTGTTTGGGGTTTTTTTCCTCCTTTTTTTTTTTTTAATATTGTTTTTTAAGTTGGAAAAACAGAGAAAAAAAAAAGATTTTCTAAAACGTAGAAGCCAGGTTATAAGTATTTTCTCAGTTTTTTCTGTAGCAAAACTAAATCTTTGACAAAGTTCCCCAAACATCTCTACTGCGTTCACAATTCTACACTTTTAAATTCTCACTCTAGTCTGGAGACCACATTTTGCAGCCCTAACATAGACATTCAGAGGCTACTATTTTCTTTCTTCTTCAAAACAGTAATTCAGGCAACTTATTTTAAGGAGCTGTCAAGGGACAGGTCTATTTTTTTCTAACTCAACTTTATTTAGCATTACTATTGCTATTCTGATTATCATAATTATTTATTCTCTTGTAACTGTGTCAACCAGTTTTCAGTCTATATACCACTATTTTAAAATATCGCTGTTTCATCCCAACCCACTCCCAAGACTTAACAGGGAATAACAACAGGATTAGGGTAGACTTCTCTTGCATCCAACGTATGGTGAGCTGGGCAGATTTTCTACTGTCTTGAGCTTCTTGTGCCACAGTTCCACACCTTAAAGAAACCTGTCCTAAAAAATAGCTCTGCTTTCATTTTCTCTTCAACCATGGTACGCAAAGGAAAATTAAACGCATGGAACGGTGAAAGGAGTTACTGACAGACTGAAATACTCTCTAAAGAAGGTCAAGCTGCTTTCTTCTTGGGCAACAATGACAAAATATTTACCAATGTAAGTATCTATCATTCTCTTCATCAGAACATAAGCTGCAAAAGCCACGGGTATGCACACACATTAAAAAAAAAAAAAAAAATCAAACTCCTTACGTACATTCAGTATTTTCACAGACTGATTTCAGGGCCAAGCACACAGCCAGTCATACACTGGTCTTCACCTTGGAGATCAATATTAAATCTGTAACTAATGACTTTAATCCTTAAACTGCCTGTAAACTAATGAAGACTCCTCCATTTCCTAAATGCTAGAACAGATGTAGGGCTGTCATTTAGTAATGGAGATTTACATATTGCAAAAAAAAAAAAATCCCAGCTTGCTAAACAACAGCATTTCACCTACGGGGAGTGTCACTTAAATCTGGCCAATCCCTGGTGCTACATTCCCATTTTGAGACTCCATGCAATGGCCTTCACACAGGTCCCCAGCTGCCTTTAATCCACAAGCTTCTTGGTTTCTCTAAAATCCTGCTTCAAATGGAGTGTTAAATAAGAAACCTGTGATTCAAAGACCAAAACCCAATATTGAAGAAGTCACAGAACATTTAGAATAATATGTTTTAGGGCATTCCAGGTCAGAAGCATCTTTGAATAACTCCTTATTGATAACCTGTTTTAAGTGGTTTTCCAGTCAGGTAAAATAATACTTTGATTTTGAATGCTCATAGAAGATCTAAACAGCTACCACTGAAAAAAACCTTCTGAAAATACAACAAAACTGGGAAATGTTTCAGAATTCCCTTTGCCCACTGTACCACGGCCAACCAGCAAATATTCATGGACTTACTACCACAACCTATAAAAACGAGACTATCCTGAAACATTCTCAGTGTAGGGTACAGAAACACCACCCATCCATAGTCTGACTGCTGCTCCTTTTGATCTAAACAGCCAACATTTAGAGAAGTAATACTGCCTTCCATATTTAAACATATATAGTATTGCAAATAGCTCTAAAACCTTGCTGTGATAAGTGTAGTTTTGAGCAACTTATTATTGCTAACATTCAAGCTACTTAAGCATCACCAATTATAAGCATACCTAATTGAAGCCATTACTTTAGATTTGGCAACACGACACTGGTCAGGACACAGGATTAAAGTGACTTAAGTGGCACTGTTCCTGCTGTTATAAACAGAAGTTCAAAAAGAAGAAAAGCATTGGTTTTCCTTTCTGCACAATTCAACAGCTGCATTTCAGATACTGCTGTACCATTTGAGACAAATGGTAGAAACCCAAGTTAATGCATTAAAATAACTTTTGTCTTCCAAGAAGATGCAGAAAAACTATCAGAATCTGGATTTCTAACTCTCAAAAAGCATGTCCTATCAATCCTTATATCTATATATACATTGTCAGTAGACAAATGCTAAAAATGACATAGATGCAAATAATTCCAGGATACAGATAAATAAGAACTTGAGAAACTTTCACCATAAACTTGAAGTAAGATCCTGAAACAGACAGATGGACACAGGAAACAGCTTAGAGTTTCCACCCCTAGTAACACACCTTTTGGTTGAAGCCTACACTTGCAATCGGTTGCTTCCATGTCTGTCCTTTTCAAATACAGCAACAGATAAGTTCAATAGCTCACGCAAAATGTCCACATGTAAAGTATATTAAAACACTTTTTCTCATTAATATATGGTAATGTATTTAGCGGTGGACTTGATGGTGCTAGGTTAACGGTTGCACTTGATGTTCTTAAAGCTCTGTTCCAACCTAAATGATTCTGTGATTCTACGAATATGATCATAAAAAACCTGAACTGCATTTTCTATCCCGAGTTTCCATTAAGTCTAGTTCAAGTTCAATCCAGTACCAGTTCAAATGCTTTATCTTCAAATACACGAAGCAGAAGTTGCAATATATCTTCGGCTCTGGAATAAAGCCTGAGTGTTACAGCTTTTCTTTCAGTAAAAAGGCACATAGCAACTAAAGAAAATGGGCATCTGCAGCTTTCTAGGACAGCAAAACGTAGGATGAAAGAACAAAGTCTTAGAGGAACTAGAGCTCATCTCAGATCTCATCCCTTTCTGTTTCAACTCTGGAGCTCATTTCTCTAAGACTCTCTAATCTCTATTTAAATAAGCTATTCGGCAACTATGAAACAAAGACTGGTTTCCTACAAGTTTGTACTCCTTTGCCCTTAAAAAGCATCATTCACCAGAGCAGATGCAACCCTTAAAGTCCTATGTAACAAACCTACTATGCTAGACACAAGAAATGCCAAATCTCACCTGGAGCTACACACGGTTGTGAGCTTCCCTGTAACACTCATGACACCTGCTTGCTGTCAAACAGAATATCTAATGGCTGAAATCTCACACAAGCTTAATTTGAAATAATCGCACATAGGACAGAACAGTTACAGACCAGTAAAAATGACAAGAAATTGAGGATTCTAGAGGATGGACACAGTAATTCTTAAAGAAGTAAAGAAACCGCAAAGTTCTACAGAAATTCAAAAGAAGGGCAGATGTGTTCAGTAACAGTATTGTAGAAAAATAGTAAGAAATAACGTCTAAGGTGTAATCATTAACAGTTTGATTTCCTGAGTTGCTGGGAATGGTGGGGGAAGCAAAAGAGAACATTAACATCTTTCAGTTGGGAAGTGAAGAAATCCAGCAGTCACATGGTTAAAAGATGGACAACAGAGGTTGCTGCTGGGGACTATGACTGTACAGGAGTAGGAAATGGCAGGAAGACTAATTCAGACAGGGTGGGCAAGTAAAACATGATAGAGATTACACAGAAAAAGATTTAAATACAGTATATCAGTATTACCTTGAACAGTGTCGCCCTGATTTGCCTTCTCAGATAGTATATGCTGCTTTAAAGAACAGAAAGATCTGAGGCTACCTCTTCACATGCAGTTTTCCATGCGCGTACATGATGCAATTTCAGGTTTGTTTCTAACTGGAGTATCACTCTTACACAATCACAGTTTTCTGTATCAGACTGCGTTTCTTTATGATACCACTGTGCTCCTCCCAGCAATTTAAATACACATTGTTTAGGATATAAACTTAAAAATACAGTGCTCTGTGTTTATGTATAAATGTTTTATAAATGTTTATATTTTCTTTTAAATACTCCATGCAACTACTGAGGACTTAAAGAGAAACAGTACATTTAGTGTCTGGAATGGCAGTTTCTTACACCAGGAGAATATTAACCTTTAATCCTTGAAATCATTAAAGAAATGTTTGTAGAAATATTTTTAACCTCTTTATCTGGTCAAAGTACTGGAAGTTAAGTCGTGTCTGTACAAACCAATCATTTCACCAGCAGTTTTATATTTCTTTAAAGCCTCATATAAAAAGCACCTGCTTAAAGTGAGTAATGGAGTTTTATATTCATTGCACTTAGGAACAGCGTATGTAACCTATTCCGTTTTCCTCCCTTGTGGAATATATTTCAGCTTATATTGCACAGCACATTACCGATGTGTATAAAGACTCTCTGATCAGCAATTTGGACTGCAGACAGCAACCTGCATGAGTACACTTTTTCCCCCTCCTTAAATACAGTATCCACTTGATTCACCAACACAAATTAAAACCATCCTTTAAAGATGATGATCTCACCTTCACAGTGAAATACATGAAGCCCATACATGCTAACACCATAACAATGTCAGGCTACAATCTACAGCATATACCCTGCACAACCAACAATCAATACACATGCTGTCAGCATTACAAAAAAAAAAAAAAGAAAAAGAAAAAAAGGCTAATATATCATCTTCACAGACCAAAGAATAGAAAATCTCCATTAGCGTGACTGATTTCTGAGAGGTTAAAAATCTTACTGTCTATTAAGATACAAAAAAGAAGAAAATCCAAATGTAAGGGAAGCCCTATAACATCGCATATATTAAGGATGCAATTTAATCTTGGAATTAGCATTTTGTCATTTAAAAAAGCATGAAAAAGGGTATTCCCATACCATAGCTTACTAAAGCATGTGCTTTTGACATGCTTCTTTAAAGTGGAGAAATTTAAGGAATTCTCCAACTCAAACTTAGCATAAGGTTTCTCTACAGAATTTTTTAGTACTGCCTTTGATAAAAGTATGAACTTGCAATAGGCTAACAATACTGTTCTTCAATCACAACATTCATAATGGAGACAAGTATTTAATATAGGCACGACCACGTAACAAAAAGCACATACATTTTTAAGTTAGCTCCTGTTTTTCATTTAAAAAACAACAGTGAATTTGACGGGACAATTTAAATCATTTCGTAAACACTTTTGCATGGTTAACCAAAATCATACAATTGTATTCATGAATTTATTGTAATATGTATTACTATACTACACACAGAAAGCACATTGATTTCAATATATTTCAAACAGTGTGCTTAGCAGACTGATTTATCCCCTATGCGCAGAATCAGATCTTCACAAAACCAGACGCTACCTTAGAGTAGACAGTTACTCTTTGCATCTTCCTCCATTCACATACCTCTATGTTGATAAATTTTAACTAACATGGAAAATAAACTTGGCAGAACAACTTTAACTAAGCATAGAATTACCCGTCAATATTATTGCATGTAAGTACTTACTCACTGAACTAAACAGGAAGAAGGGCTATATTACATTAGCTTGATTAGTACCTCATGGAACACTACAGAAGAAGCTTTGAGGTCAAGGCGAGTTTACAGAGCCCATGAGAAGTGGAAGGAATAGATATTCTATAGTCACACATTTGAAGATGTAGTATCTGTGACTGGGGAAGTACATGCTTTCTGACTTACCATAATTATGTTAGCACTAGACTAAGCTTGTTTGTTACAAATTTTGACTCTGATACACTTAGTGCAGTAAATCTTGATAAATCTAACCAATACTAAAATATCTGATGAAGTAGAGGACTTCAAAGTTAAAATGAAATCCTGATAAATCTTCACAATATCTCAGAATGATATTCAAAGGTGAATTTGAAAAGAAAAAAGTCAACTTTTTAATACAGAAGAACATTACAATGAACTTACTCTTTTTACAGTGTTGTTTCTTTTGCCAATTAGACATCCTTACCATAATTTCAAATATGTACTGAATGTCCTTATAGGTATTATAGCTCAGCTTCGTTTATAAAAAGGAGGCCTATATGAATGCCAGTTGTATGCTTTTCAACAGAAGGATGCAAACTTACTTAGCGATCTGTTTTTCTCTTTCATCTTATCTCTAGTTTCTGTGTAGATTTATAATGCTCATTGTTTCCAATTTTAACAAATCACCTAATGGCAGAAAGGAAAATATGTTAACCCTGGAATTATTTGCAGTTGTAGAAATCCCTTTTGTCTGGCTCATGCAAGACCTGCAATCTGTTTTAAACACAGATTGTCTGTCTTTTGTCTGACAGCCACCAAGCTGCACAAATTACTTTCTGCCTGTTCACCTGTTTGCAGCTGTGTCTGTAAGCTAAGGATTCTGTAGTTTGACTTGAGCAACCACTCCAGGATTGATGACATGTGCTGCTGATAAACTAAGCAATTTGAAGAAATTACTGGCTAAACTTATTGAAAGACATCTGTGCATGAGCTGAGAACTAGAAGCCTTCAATTGTGTGTTTGCAACCTGCAGTGGCGGCAATCTGTTTGAAGTGATATCCTTCTGTAAGAGAGCTGGCTCTGACACAAAACAACTAAACCATCTTTGCAACATATTTCCTCACACACCAACAGAATTCACCTCTTTTTGGTCTTAAATAAACTTCCTAAATAGAGGACATACCAACAATACTTCCTATGCTCACCTAGCAGAAGCAACTTCTTTTGAAGTGTTTCCATTTTTCACTCAGATTTGCCATTCTGTATTGTTTCCCAGCCTTCTCTGCTACATAGACTAGTTCTCAGCAGTTAATGATAGTACGAGCATCTCACAGGCACACTTACTCTTTTATGTTAGCCAAGAAGACATGACTTTGCAGTATTATGGGGGTACAACTCAACTCTTCCTCCCACCTGCAGCATGTCATTACCTCTTCATCTAGCTAATACTAACACCTGAAATTTCTGCTGTAAAGTTTAGTAATCAAGAAATTGTATTTCTGAACCTCGTGAATAGGGATAACGTTTGAGCTTCTGGGGGACACTTCCAGATGTTAATTTTAAGCTCAGGAAGCCCAAGACTGCTACCTCAGGGTGAGCATGTGCATGCACATGTGTGTATGTACGAAATTCTTTCAGTTTAAAAAGGCTCCGGCAGACTGGTGAGCTGTGTGTGACGGCTAGTCATTTCTAAGCTGTCCATTACATTTAGCAAAATAAATTCTTAAGTCCTTTGGGACACATTCTATAGTGATACACTTCAATGTTGCTCCCATTTTCTTTGTTCTTACACATTTAGCATAAATGTGTTTCAAGTATACATTGTGACAGAGTAAGCCAAAGCAGAATTCCACACATCTTCAAAAGTTTTAGTAGCCCAGAATAAAAAAAAAAACAAATTAAAAACAGCACTAAAATTGCTTGATACAGTAATGAGGAAAAAAAGAAAATTAATGGAACGGAAAGTGTGTTAAGCCTAAGAATGTAACTAAGTGCTTAAGGAACTTCCAAAGCATGCAGTCAGAAGCACAGAAATTGTCCACTTTCACATCTGCATATTAACCCTCTCTCCCCCAAGCCATTTTAGCCATTTAAAAAGGATTAAGTATGCAGTACTTAAGTATATGCAGTGAACCATCAAAACAGAAACTATTCATTTCACCTTGATGTCTTTGCAACTAGTTCACACTAAAAGTCAAGGTACTGACTAAAATGATCAATGACTTACATCTGTGCTATTTCTTAGTTTTAGTTATTATTTTATTATTTAATTAGCGCTTCCATTTTAATCCCTTAAATATACAAAGGCAAATATTACCTTTAAAAGTATCTTCACAAACAAGGTCTACTAACAATGATAATTTTCAAAATGCCTGTTATATTTCAGGAAAAATTATCACTGTGCTTAAACATGTTTGAAAATAGGAAAGCAAAGCTTGCAAGTTAAGTAGCTATATAAACTGGGCTTTCACATTTCAGAACCCATAAATTGGATTCAACACAGAGCTGAAGTGACCTCCTGGAAAAAAGAATATATATAGTATAGTGTATATGCATACAATAAATCAAGTCCTGATTATGTGCAGCTAATAACTATACATCACTAATAATAAAACCCTTAAGATACTGTGCTATAGCAGATATCGAAGTAAATACAGTACGTTTTTATCTTTACCTTTTACCTTCTACGCATATTGTGAGTTCGAACATTTTTAATGTCAGCTTTTATTTTAAAAGAGCTAAGTCGTGAGAACATTCTTATGTACCACTTCATAACTCTGACACCAAGTATGTATAAAAAGATTAGCCTTTATTTGGTATAAAATCAGTTGGCAGTTTTACATCTGTGCAATGCAACATAAATACCCCAGCTGGCATCTCAAGCTCACACACATATGGACTTCAAAACAGAAACTTCCTTATTTGCAGCACTGCCAGGGTAATTTTGTATACTCTGCATACTACAGCTATTTGTCAGGCCTCTGCAGGTGTGCACTGCACATAAACACACAGCTGTAGTCTAGCAAGCCAAGTGTTCCATCAAACACATAAAGGGAGACCTCAGCAGCTGGATTAGTCATCCCTGCAACAGGTCCAGGGAGAACAATATGGGTTAGTATTTTTGGAAAAGCATGGATGGTAAATTTATGATTATGCTGGCCTTACCAAATAACTGCTGGATTGTGTCATTTTTATGCAATGTCTACTTATTAAAGTTTTTGTTAGAATGGCTGGAACAGACCGAATATTTTTTAGTTTTTAATATAAACAATAAGGTAGTTTATGTATAAAATAGTTTATTAAGTGCAAAATGTTAAAAGGTTTTCATGCTAGTGCTTGGTTTTTGACAGATGTTACAATTATTTGCATTGGCTTTAACAGACAAATCACTGGAATTAATTATAGTTAGTATATCATAAAGTTTCTTACTAGTTATATATTATACTTTGTCACATTTACTGTAACTACACAGAATTTTTCTATCTCTACATTTTTTGCTCTAACTGCTTAGATCACAGGTGACCTAACTGAACATTTGAGAAAAAGAAGTGCAGAATAAACATTTTACTGTAACTTGCTTGCTCGTTTAAATTATGATTTCAATGTTTTTAAACAAAAACAAACAAACAAAAAAAAAGAATTTACACTCTCTCAGAACTGTTTGGAAGACACCAGCATCCCCAGAATTTCATGGTGGTCACACAGATGTTAAAAATATTTTAATCAACCAGAAAAAGCAGTAAGCCTAATTTTATGCAAGTTTCCTTTAAGAAGTTTCATATGTCAAAAGCAAGAATAAAATGAATCAATACGAAAATGAACAAAACTTTTAAAACAATTTGCCACCTAATTATCCAGAATGTTCAGTGTACAGTATGTACTTCAGCATTTAAAAATTGCCTCAGAAAAGATGAGAAAATATGAACAATATCAGGACAAATCCTAGATGCATTTCATCCATTAAATTTTAAGTTCAAATAATATGCAGGTGCATGTGCTTGCTTCCCTTTGGTGTTTGTTTAGAATTGCGAAGATCTACCAGATCTTTCTTACCCACAGCTACCTTTTCTGAAGATGACATATTTACACACTCATAATAGCTCTTTCAGACTTCATGTGCTGCAAGGAAGATATCAATTCAACACATCAGTAGGGCAGGCATCAATCAGCACTGAGAATGTTACCATATTTTCTTGCATACAGCAGTACTTGGCAGCACCTGGGGACACTGTGAGCAGGAATCCATTCCCAACTGCCCCTTCTTCATTAAGGTAATTGCATGATTTCAAGAAAGAAGAGAAGGGGCTTCCTAAAGGTCACTTTCTTAAACATGACCTAATGACATTTCAAGACCACGTACCTGTCATCCACTGGGAATATCACTATTGGTGGCTCAGTAATGTTCATAAAGGTTATGTTAACATTATGGTAACATAAGATCTAATCATTAGAATTACTGATAGGTAACTAACAATCACATAGTTATTTCCTCATGTGGTATAAAGGTAGCTGTTCTTTTAAGCCCAACAGGTTGTAGTAAATGCTGAAAAGGCACACGTGGCACCAAAGACAGAGAGATGAACAATACTCAGCCATACTCTGTGTGAGAGCCACTAAAACATCTCGTAACAAAATCAAACACTTCAAAACAAAAATGGATATTCAGAATATAGAGAAAACACAAAAGACAAAGTTAATTATTCCTTGCAAACAACTCTTTCTGAATCAAAAGAGAAAATCTCTAATTTCAGGGATACATACAATAATTGCTGTGTTACATACCAGTCCCACTGCTGTCAAGTCTCTCAGATTCAGCCTTTCCAGAAGCAAAGCTTCTATATCACCAATGAAAATTATGGACTCAATCACACGTTCTACTAAAAGTGGAATCATATTTTGGTACTACAAATGCATGGTGCTCAAGTGTCTGTTACTGGGGGTGGGGGGTGGAATGTCCTAGTAAGAGACAGAAGACAAGGAAGGAGAGCTATGAACACTGTCATAGTAGTAGGGCTTCATAAAAGTGGAAGTCCTACAGAAGCCAGCAGAACGTCAGGATCTACTTCCCTGAGCAGACTAAGTATGGAACTTGGCTTGGCTTTGTTATAGGTATGGATCTGAATCTGGCCTGAGCTCTCCAAGACAACCCTTTCCAATTAAAAAAAAGAAAAAAAAAAACACAATCTAGGCACATCATGATGCGAGTTTCCCTTAGCTTATTCCCATATTGCGAGGAACAGCATTCCAGCACATTTAAATTAAGCCACAGACCCTCTTCTCTGTCTAGAGAGCTCAGGCAAGTGAAGTACTTTCAAAAGAAGGTCCTCTCCAGGAAGAAAAATTAAGTTATTTGAGCTAACTGATAGGGCAACACAGTTTTTAATCTAAGGATGAAAGATCTACACAGCTAGATGGCAGGGATGAATGCTTTTCTTTGCCTATGCAAGTCCAATAGTATTCAGAATTTCTTCACAATCATCTGCACTTTTGTTTTCTTTTAAATTAAAACTCAGATTCAACAATTTGTCTGCCTTAGCTAGCTGGGATTTTAGGCACAGTTATATTATGTATATCTCAATCAGATCCTGCCTAAGACTGTATCAAACGCTTCTGGAATAAATCAAATCAAGAAATCTAGGAAAATAAAGGCATTGTTGAACTTCTACATTTTTCTGCTGCAGATAGCGTATTTTTTTATTTTTTTATTTTTTTTACCAAATTAGTAAAAGTTAAAGCATACAAGACCCCACTTGGGAACTACTCAAGAATATTGATGAACAAGAACATTGCTGAATAAGAGCATTTCCTGTCTCCAATTTTATGTATTCACTGAGGCCTGACACTTAAGACCTTCTGCACAATGTTAAGCCAGCAGGCCTAGTAAAGTATATACATCTTGCCTACCACAGGAAAGCCACAAGCTATTGCTGAAACTAAAAAATGGCTTGCAGTTAAGTGAGTCCATTGATATAACATATTAAAGAAGAGAATCCATACACAATTACTGGAAGGATGCAATGATCTCCTAAATTAAAGTTTGTGTCTCAGCAGTGACTTAAATTTTAGAACACACCATCACTAACATGTTTAAAGTTCTGTAAGAAAAAAAAGAAAATATTCTCCCTGTTCAAAGAGCCTATCGACTGAAAAGGGGACATGACCAAGGTGGGATATGCAGAGACACATTCCATTTATACAAATGGATGCAAATAAAAATGATTTTGTAGTACAGAGAAACAGAGGGAAGAACTGCAAAATGTTCTGTAATTTTGGGCTTTATTCTAGTGAAATCTTATCTTGGTAAACATTACAATTAAAAAGCCACCCAACATCTTAAATGCTTGAGAAATGCATATTGACTATATCTCCACAACATTTCAAAAACCTGAGAAAACCTCAATTGATGAAGAAGTTCGTGTATTGAGAACTACACTGTTGCCCAAACAGCTGAAGCAACATTATCAAACTGTAACCAATTCCAGACTCCTCTGGGCATCACACAGACCATGCTTACTTCTCTCTCCATTCCTACCCCTGCTTTTTCCCTATTTTTCTTAAAATACAAGCTATTTTATAGGGTGACTGTAATATGATACTATGATCATTGCTGATTGCAGTTAGAAACAGACCCTTCTAATCCAGCTGCTCTCCACTTCAACAAATGCCATTTAAAAGCTACTTCATAAAAACATTATTGCTTCATACTTAAAAGACATTAAGTCAAGATTTTGGAAATTCCATTCACTTGATTGTATCAGCAAGTGCACTATATGTTAGATTTATCATTAAAGCAAAATCCATGAGAACTGTTTTCCAGACTTTAGTTAATGCTCTTATGACACATTTGGCCAACGAAAAGGGATGAAAAACAGTAGTGCTTTGAAGCAATAGCCAGTAAATGCCGCTGTGGTTTACCAAGAGTGGGATGCACAACATATTAGACCACAGTTAATGAAATTAAACCATTTCTTATGTTTTTTAAATGTGTCCTGTATTACTTGCTTGGAAACTACACAACCGCTTCATCTTTGAGATTTTACTTTTTTTCTGCAGTAAATTGTATCTCTTACATCTACTGGTAATTAAATCAGTAAGCGACTACCACTGTTTTGTATTTTATAATACTGTTTAAAGCAAAATAACTCAATAAATAAACTGTATGTTCTTTTTTGTTTCCACATAAAAATGAAATTCTAACTTTATGTTCCTTATTCAAAGATCCAGGGAAAAGATTACTGTGAGGAAAACAGGAAAAAGTATTTGCATACTACCAACTTGTACAAGATGTGCATTGATAAGTAGTTTCCTTCCATAATATGCCCATGAAACATGGGTTTAATGTAATGCTTTCTTTACACAGTTTGATAGAAAAAAATCTCCTGGCAGATATTTTGGTGTGGTAGATTTGTAAAGCTTGAACTCCAGTCTTCATGTACAATTTCTTCAACAAAGCAATGAAGTGGCTTATTTAGCAAAATAAAATACTGTTTGTCCTCTATTCTTCTTGAAGTCTTAAAGAACCAAAGAAATAATCTCCAAAATCCATTTACTTCTCTAGCATTTTTAAGTATTTACATACTAATTATATATTTTTGGTTAAGGCCTAGCTAAATTAAATCCTTAAAGATGTCTCCATTATATAACAATACATTGTATGTTCTCCTATTTACATCAATAAATCTATGAAAACATAGTATTTTTTCCTCAGAATTTAAGACAGAGCGCTCACAGGAGAAAATGGATTTCTTTCTAGCAGTACAATCAGCTGTTGTATCAAGCTAAGAACTCAATTCACCTAAGTCCTTCAAGCTTTTCAAATGAAGTTCTTCACACACAGTATTTTAACAAGTTAATTTATGACTAAGTGATGTTAACTGATAAACTTTTCCAATTACCATAATTAGTCAACAGTAAACTGAGGGATGGTCAATAGTTCAGGTCATTTTCACACTGCATCACTGCAAGAAGCCACTGCTATTCTTACGCAGGGACTATCAAGCCACAATTTTGCTAGTTATAGTCATCAGCAGAGTGAGAAGATGTATATGTGAGAGATTAGTCATGAAATAGCATCAAAAACAATCTGTAAGAGAAAAGGCAAATGGCAATAACCCTTCTACTACCCCAGATCAGAAGAGCTACTGTCTTCTGTTTGCTACTTAGAAAAATTTTACTATATATTTGGAAAAACGTGAATATAAAAATTAGAACTCTTCTTTGTTGGGGGCGTTGGAATGAAGATATGGGATCTTCCAACCAACAGAACATATTTGCAGACAAATCTTTTTTTCCAGATGAAAACATTAAAAGGTCAACAGTGGAGGTCTCAATGAAACTTCCAATATTGAGACTATAATTTCTGTATATATTAAACCAGAAGTCTCCTAAAGAGAAACAAAATAAGATAATTATTGTGCTTAGCAGAAAACTGTCCTTATTAGCAGAAGTGTTGAATAACATGATCTTTAACACAAGTTACACTGCACACCAAAGTGGCACTGAAGCTCAGATCACATACCCTTATTTCCATAATCATTTTCATATGTCTAAAATGCATTAAATACAGTACCATCTTAAAAATGAAAAGCAGACATTCCTTTGGAAATTAATTCAATATTTAGCATGTCACACTCAGAAAAGATCTCCTCCTTTTATAACACAGAAAAATTGGAACATAATAAATAACTATAAGGATGTTTATTATTTCATTTGCCTTAATTTTGTCCTACAGGCACAAGCATACACTATAGTTGTGGAAAGATGGCATTCATGTCTAGAACACTGTATTCTAACAATGTAAGCCATAAGTCTTTCTCTGAAAATAAACTTATACAGAACCTAAAAAAAAAAAGGGGGGGGAAGAAAATCAACATGGAACCTTATGGAACTTTCTTTACTATGCATTTCCATGTACCTCCCATTAAATACTCCTGCTGACAGACTTTGATCTCAATAGTCTCCAATCACTTCCCAGAAAGAAACAAACACACACATCACAGAACATTTCTTCTTACCAGATTCCTTCCCCACAAACAAATTTAAGCCTACGCTTAATCTTGAATCCACATATGCTAGCATTGCAAAAGTTAGAGCAAAGGGGTCCATGCAAGAATGGTAATATGGTGTTGCTGTGAATATTGCTTCTCTTTATGCTGACTTTTGAATAGGATCAAATTCTTCCCTACTGTCTGTATCTGGGTTATCCATACTGAAGTTAATTCTCTCGTTAACTTCACTGAGGGCAACTGCTTATGGAACAAAACTAAAACTACTGCGTCTGCAACAGCAGTATTGTTGCTCATTTGTAATTATTATTTCCAAAGACAAGCCCATGGCTCTTCTCTCCATGGCAAATTGCACTCACCTATTAAACCCTTCACTGTGAAGAACATGATTATATTTTCCGGATAAACAGAATAACTTGTGAGAAGTCAGTGAAGAATTTGTAATAGGCAAGTAGAGCTAAGTGACATTCTCCCTGAAGATTACAGTACAAGACATGTTAAATTAAGCTTTAACTTGCATCTTCTTTCAGGACTTTTCATTATGCTACTACAACAAATTCAGAAGTTCCGCATAAGGGAATGGAAATTAATTTTGCAGTGTTAAGAAGCCCCTACTCAGCAAATGGATAGTAAACCATGATAATGAAACTTTTCAAATTAATCCATGCTTTGAACAACATATATGTAAGCAGGAGAGCAAAGGAGAAGTCCTCTTTAAGTTCAGTTATATGATAGAATAAATTATTCTAATGTCAAGCTTCTCCGTTTACATCACAACACATTAGCTACTTCTTGTAATGGTTACACAACATATGACAGTGTAGCTCCCAAGACTTCAGACAACGTCAATAAATACAGGAAAGAAATTTTTTTCAAACACACTGACCAGAATGCGTAAATAATAATCACACATATGTTTAAAATGAATTCCCAGAGGAAACAGTTAACTAAAACTTTTCACAGAGCATACAGAAACAGTGTGTAGACCAGCTATACAAAATGGCAACTGGTGTTAAACACATGAACTTTCAATAGGCATCATCTTATTATGGGAAACTGTAGATCTGCCAATACATCCACAGGTGGAAAGATCCGGGGTGTTATCTTGCCAACCCAAAGTATTTCATTGCAACAGGAGACAATACACAAAAGACAAACCATACAAAAGACACTATTTATAAGAGGAAATCAAGGAAAGAGAAGATGACGTTAACATGATTTATGAAAGTCAGTTTACCCCATAACAATGACCGAAATAAAAATAAAAAAAAGTAAAGAATCCTAACACTGGTGACAAAGCTAAAATAGACATGCTACCCTAACATGAAGATCCAAATGCCTTTTCAAGAAGAAAATATGCCCATACTGATATGGAAACACATAAACGCAATGTGTAAAATAAAAGAAAACATGACAGAGATCTCATTCCTTGTATAAGGGATGCATATTTTTTTATTTCTTCTGGTAAGTATGTCATCACTGTAGGGTAAGGCAAAAAATATCCAGATGTTTTAATAAGAAAGATTAAGAATAATCTGCTGATGATCATTTTTTTTTATTTTTTTTTTTTACAGAAGACAGTTGTTAGTGTTAAAAATGGAGGCTACTGGCAGTTTTAGAAACCTACTCATCTAGAATTACTCCAACAACTTTCTTACAGATAATGCATTTGTTACATTTTTTTAAAAAGGGAACACAGCAGTTCTACAAGTCATTAAGCTAATTGTCAGCTTATGTGCAGCTGAAAAGCTTCAGTTACATTCCCTAAAGATTTGCAGAAGTCTAAAATATTTCTGCTGCAATTGTATCAACTCAGTAATTTGAAAACAACAAAAAAAGTAATGGTAAGTATCTTTGAAGAATGTCACCTAAAGGAATCTCATCTGTGTTGCTGATCAGTTACTTTGCTAGTATAAAAAATACCATACCTATACATGACATATTCACAGGAAATACAAAGAAACAAAGATGAAAAAAAGAGAAAAACACACACTCTTGCTTCAGTTGCACCCAGAGATCACAAAACAGGTAGAACGTTTACGTATTCAAGCAACTGAAGGAAAGGCCAGCCTTCCTTAGGAAATACAAATCCCAAAGGACGTGAAAGTGGAAAAGAAACCAAGGGAAAAAGGTATTTGGCTCCACACCTTAAGAAGTGCCTACAGCAGTGTATTACAGAGAGGTTCCTGGAGTCTGGCTGAGCTTCAACAGCATCAGGATTACATCCTAACTACTGGGTCATCAGTGGCATAGAGATGAAGTAATGTATTTATTTATTTTCTTAAGAAACTGCACAAAATACAGCTATACAGACTGACATACAGAGAATTTTTGTACAGATAGCAAATAAAGTGAAACACTGAAATCAATCACTTAATTAGAAAGAAATAAGTGACAGATTTCAAGGAGATTGCATCTTACCTATTCCATAGAACACAGAAAACCAAACTAACTCCACCACCATTCCCCCCAAACCCAAATCACAAATAGAATAAATTCATATTTGTTTCAATAATACCACACAAGAAGGACTTCTCTTGTTAACCAAGAATTATCTACAGGCCAGGTGTGGTAGCTCTTACAAAAAACATTGTAACAGGTTTTATACAGTGGATAATACTTACAGAATAGCTTTGGATACGTATAGTAGTTTTCTTTGCACAGCATACCCATGCAGCTATACAAAGGCTTACTTCACAACTCTTTACAACTGCAGGATCCCTTTGCAAACACAATCTGCAAATGCACCTCCTATAATCAAAAAATTCTATTCTCTTGATTCCTACTTTAAATTTTTCTTTTATAGTCTCCAAACTAGATAAGATGATATAACCTTTCAGTGTTGACTTCCCCCGCCCCCTCTTTAACAGCAGAAAAAAACAGTAGTTTTTATGGCAGTGTATCTGCAGAAATCTCACCATACCAGACCAGCTAAGTAGTGACAACTTCTGAAATCACCTCTATATAGCAGTGGTATATCTTAAGAAAAAAAAAAAAAAAAGAAAAGAAAACTTTGTTTTACAGAAAGTTACTCACCACCTCAAAATTGAAGGACTAAATCCTACCTACATGCTGGCTATAGATAGCTGCTTTGTAAATTTTCAATGTAGGGATGTTACTAAAAGAGATTTCAGCTGTTTTATCTCTCAAGAGTAACGCACAAAGTATTTTTGGCACAATGCTAAAAGTATGTTACAGCATAGCAGAATGTAGAATTTCATCGACTTTGACATCCTTTTGATTAAGGCAGTATGGACTTCAGCATTAATAGACGAGGCACAGATAATGTTATGCAATTTCCCTAAGTCCGGTGTAAACAATAAGAAGTGGGTATTAATAATTATTTTAAACACAGAATAATGTAAACAATCTTAACCTGCAAGATTGTACATCTTTCAAAAAGTAAAAGAAAAGAAGCCAATGCACTAACATAAGAGCTTGAGATTGCTGCAGCACGTGATACCAAGACCAGATTATAAATTCATTCAAGCTCTGAGGTGCTCTCACTTGGGGTAACGCCATCATTCCCTCTGCCTTGAGTTGCCTCTCATGCTCATGTGGGCATATTATAAGCCAGATAAATGGCTATATTGACTGAAAAACAACCCTCAGAAGGAGCAATTTCCAGCTGGATCTACAAGCTGAACTAACTGCTCACATATCTGCCTGATCATTAGAACGTGTGGGAAAGCTGCTGTCAGGAGTGGAAGCGAGGACCACCCCTTTTACACTGTAGTATGATCCTACATCAGCTAAAAATAATAGGAAATCACATCCTTTGCAAGACAGTACAGATGAGGTTTTAAAATCCTCTTATCCTTATGAAAATGCCTGCAGTCAAAATCTGGCACCAAAACAACAGTGTATACAAGAATAAATAGGTGCCAAAAGTTTCAAAAAGTCTACCTATGTCTTTGCAAGAGCTCGATCCAAGTTTTATGTCTTTATTCCTTGAACCCTTAAAGCCTTCCATTATGGTCATGATTAGACTGAAAAATAGTTAAAAAAAAAAAATCTGGCTCAAACACACAGTAATCACAGGGCTGAAGGAGGGCAAAGCAAAACTCTGAAACCATTATAAATGAGATATGATAATTACAAAGAAAGAACACAAACCACTGCTTTGTTTCTGAGTAATGTACCTAATATCCTTCCTTGCAAAGGTAAATATTATTTAGACACCTCAGGCATCAGGGCCCTGTTGCGCTAAAATAGTGATTCTGAAGGGCAGCTATGAATGCCACCACTACATTAATTTAACACATTTAAGTGTTAAAAGCCACCATGGATTTGCCATCATAGGAAAAAAAAATTAGATCCATAATATAAGATACTATACACATACTAATAAAGGATGCTACAAATTTAAAGGACTTAGAGCCTAACTAAGGATCTGGAATCAGGGAAATGAGGAGACAGATGTGTGGGCAGGACTGACAAACTTAGATTTGCAGTTTCCACCTCACACGCCTGCAAATAAATTAACTAGAGAGAGACTACCAATTAGCGTTCAGAAATTGTGGATTTTTTTTTCCACAGAACAAAGATTAATAATGTGTATTTCTTTCACAGGGTCCCCGTAAGTAATTACAGATCACATGCTCAGAAGAAGCTCACACGCTTTGGATTCCCAATGGCAGCAAGAAAAAAGAACAGACTGTCAAACATTAGATGAAGAGGAAGAGAAGATGGAAGTTAAAGGCAACTAAAGACAAGCCCCTACAGAGTGAAGGAAAGTAAAAGATAAGAAAGCAAAGATAAAGAAACTTTATAGAAAGTCCCTCTACACAATCATTAAGAAAGAATAAAAAGACAGAACTAATATGCTCAGTAATAGAGCTTTGAGTAAAATTGTATAAACAACATTTGAATGCATCCTTCATTTTCTCAGAACAAGTCCAAGCATCTAAACCAGTGCTGGTAATGTAAATACATGCATGCTATATATATGTATTGAAGACAGACAGCGAGAGATCATTTCTTCATATAATATGATCCAGTAGGACTATCTTGAGTATCAAGTAACCAAGACAGCCACCTGTCCCAATGGTGAGTTACACAACACAACAAAAAGTAAAATATTTATCACCTACTGAAAATAATACTTTCCTATTAAAAGCCACTACGTAGTCAGAAGTCATTACTAACTTTCTTAGAATTTCATTGGGCATTAAAAGAAGAAAACACCCATGAAAAAAGAAATGAGGGAAAGAAGTTCCTTGTACTGGATAATTTGAGATTGCATAAAAAAAATTATTAGTCATTTTAGACTAACATCTAAATTTTCAGTTCAGTTAAGAGAAAAATGTTTCCTTTACATAAACAGCTTGCATTCAAAATATCATTGAAGAATGTAAGAGTTAAACCAGATGTCAACCTAGACCAACATCCCACCTGGAACCAATGCTGGATTCCTAAGGAACTGCACCAGAACAGGGAAAGTCTGAATGATATTTCCTAGACAATCCTCCAACTACTAAGAACGTATGACACCTGAACCAGAAGGGTTGTCTTTGTTTCAATAGCCTTTCCATCATTTTGTTTTCTTCTCTGTATTTATCCAGAGGTTGTTTTGTTTAATGTAAACCAACAGCAACAACTGTCTTAAAACAAGGTGTTTTGCAGTCTGACTACTTCCCATGTGGAAATGACTCCTTTTGCTTGGCATCCTTTGGAAACCGGTATCTCCTGGGTTTGTCTGATGACACCTAACTCATATTGGAGGAAACAGATACTCCTGAAGTCATAACAGTTTTTGAAGCATCTATACTTCTCTTGGTAGGCTGGTCTAAATGTAACCACTCTTGCTATTGGAAAGGTGTCCTTTATTTTCAATATACTAATTTCCATGGATTTAACTGGAGGGTTTTATCAAAGAAAAGGCAAAGAAGATAAAGGAATCCTTTACTACCCAATTTACTATAAATTTGAAAGTACACAGGTAGCCCAATCGGGTTCTTTTTCAAGTCTCAGAGGACAAAGATGCGTCCTTTACTTATTTCAATTGAAGGTCTTTTTCTCCAATTCTCATATGATCTTTATAGATCTACTCTGTGCCCTCTTCTAGTCTTCAATTTTTTTTTTAAGCTACAAAAAACCTGGACATTGGCATTATCTTCTGCCTTATAAACAACACATGAAATGAATGTTTACATATTCATATTTTTACTTATCGTTCTGTTATCACACAGACAAAATTCTAACTAGCTCCTATTGACACAGTCCGATGCAGAAAGTCCCTGCTATGATTCCTGCACATTTTCAGCATCCGTGCTTTTGAAGAGCGAGATCCTCTTTGTATAAATTTGGTCTACATTTCTTGTTCAAATGTACATAATCCTGGATTTTATTTCAGTGGATCCCAATAACCATGTAATTCAAATCATACTGTGCAACTGCCCTATTACAATCGTTTGACATTCTTCCTAAATCTTATATTTTGCAATGCATAACAATCGGATTTCTTCCAACAGTTCTGTGAAAGGGAATATTTCACTTTTGAAAGGATGAAAAGTTCTAGAATAATAAAATAGAAAAGTATATTTACTGTGTTTTTAAATAAAATATTCATAACATTGTACAAATATCACTAAACCAAACAGATGCATAGGCAGTCTTGATTCAGGTAAATGACATTATCATGAACAATCATAAAAAAATGCGTAAGGAGTAAGAAGCCTATTTAATGAAAAAACATAGAAATGTTTCCATATGTTTTATGAAGTATTCTTTACCCTTTAAATGAGCACATTCAGATTTAGTCGCTGGCTTTGTTTCAGAGAAACCCCATCTGTACACTACATCGCTTACAGGCACATCTCAGTCATGCAATAGCTATGTCACAGTTCATATATCAAATAAAAATCACATTCAAGGCCACACAACCTTATATACCCAATGTCTTCCATTCTATTTAAAGTAATCCTAAGAGAGCTCTTACTGCACCTCACTGCTGATGTCACATGACTTCTGTTGGGAAACAGAGTCCTACAACTGAAATATCAAACAGTTCTTAACACAGATGAGAATGATCTGAAAGACAACTCTATTGTACTTATATATTCTGGAAGTTGGTTTTTTTTTTTTAAACAGAGAAACAGGTGTGGGACTAAAAGCATAAAAATAGTAGCACTGCACAACTTTATGTTGTGCTGTGAAAAGCAGGATAAAACACAGGCAACTCACAGTAGGCTTAAGGAATTCATCTGACACATTTCGATTCCAAGGCTAATAAAGTTGATTGCCCATATCAAGGACCGAAAGCAAGGAAATCGTTATTTTATCTTCCCGATGTCAAACTGGTGGATGAAGCTGCAAAGCCACTATCCATCATATTCTAGAAGTCGCAGCAGTCTGGTGAAGTTCCCACTGACTAGAAACGGGGAAACATAACCCCCATTTTTAAAAAGGGAAACTACAGGCTAGCCAGTCTCACCTCTGTGCCTGGCAAGATCATGGAGCAGATCCTCCTGGAAACTATGCTAAGGCACATGGAAAATAAGGAAGTGGTTGGTGACAGCCAACATGACTTCACTAGGGCAAATCACGTCTGACAAATTTGGTGGCCTTCTGTGACAATGTTACAGCATTGGTGGGTAAGGGAAGAGCAACTGACATCATCTACCTGGACTTGTGCAAAGCATTTGACACTGTCCCACACAACATCCTGGTCTCTAAATTGGAGAGACATGGATTTGACAGATGGACCGCTCACTGGATAAGGAATTGCCTGGATGCTCACACTCAAAGAGTCACAGGTCAATCGCTCAATGTCCAAGTGGAGACCAGTGACGAGTGGTGTTCCTCAGGTGTTGGTACTGGGACCAGTACTGTTCAACATCATTGTTGGCGATGCGGACAGTGGGATTGAGCACACCCTTAGCAAGTTTGCCAACGACACTAAGCTATGTGGGTGGTCGACATGCTGGAGGGAAGGGGTGCTGACAGGAGGGACCTGGACAGGCTCAAGAGGTGGGCCCATGCCAACCTCATGAAGTTCGACAAGGCCAAGCGCAAGGTCCTGCACCTGGGTCAGGACAATCCCAAGCACAAACACAGGCTGGGCAGAAGATGGATCAAGAGCAGCCCTGAGGAGAAGGACTTGGGGGTGTTGGTTGATGAGAAGCTCAACATGACACAGCAATATGTGCTTGCAGCCCAGGAGGTCAACCGCATCCTGGGCTGCTTCAAAAGAAGCACGGCCAGCAGGTCAAGGGAGGTGATTCTGCCTCTCTTCTCCACTCTGGTGAGACTCCACCTGGAGTACTGCATACAGCTCTGGGGATCCCAACATAAGAAGGACATGGACCTGTTGGAGCGGGTCCAGAGGAGGGCCACAAAGATGATCAGAGGGCTGCAGCGCCTCTCCTATGAAGACAGGCTGAGAGAGTTGGGAGACTCTGGAGAGAGTCCAGAGAACCTGGAGAAGAGAAAGCTCCAGGGAGACCTTCTAGCACCCTTCCAGTACTTAAACTTAAAGGCAGCCCACAGGGAAGATGGGGAGGCACTCTTTATCAGGGAGTGTAAGGATAGGAAGAGGGGTAGCGGTTTTAAACTGAAAGTGGGTAGATTTAGATTAGACATAAGGAAGAAATTCTTCACTGTGAGGGTGGCGAGACATTGGAACAGGTTGCCCAGGGAAGTTGTGGATGCCTGGAAGTGTTCAAGGCCAGGTTGGATAGGGCTTTGAGCAACCTGGTCTACTGGGAGGTGTCCCTGCCCATTGCAGGAGGGTTGGAACTAGATCATCTTTTAAGGTCCCTTCCAACCTAAACCATTCTATGATTCTATCTACATTACATGGCAGTCTGTAAAGGCATTAACTTTTGTAGCAAGGAAATCGTATGAACAGCCATGTTCAAAATTATTATCAGGAAGTTTCCTTTGCCAAAGAGAAATTGTGCAAAACAGAAAAAATATCAGAGGTAGTCAGCTCAGTACAAATGCCTCCCAATCAAAACCAGCTATCTTCAATTAAAAAGGCAGATTCATTCTTGCAAATGTCTAGAATTACAATATATCTCTGAATTACTGGCAATACATATGAAGATGATTATTTACTAGTTGTTGCTTGATAACTTCTTAAGATGGTAAAGAATTTTTCCAGTAGCATATGAAATAGCTGAGTCACTATAAAACAGAATATGTTTGTTGCTTTTGGGTTTTTTTTATTTTAAAGATTACACATGGCAATCATCAGGAAACTATATTACACTTATTTAACTTCAAACAGTCAGTTTCATGGGGTTTATCCTAACAGCATTTAATAACTTGCATTTAAAATAATTAGTAAAGAAAAGAAAGATGAGCCAACTTCTATAACATATCACAGTCAACAAGCTTCATAAACTTTTCTTATGAATTGGTCTTGTAAGCCTGCTTTCTCACAATACTGATGAAACATTTCATTTTTCAATCACCACTCACACAGATAAACCTATTAAGTTAATATGCAACAGAATGAACAGAAGCCTCATATAAAGAAAACATATACAAATTAAATATAAACCAATAGCAAAATATACAACTTCAGCTAGCACCAAAAGTTAACAAGGGTCAACTGCATTAAATAGACACAGCTTGATCAAGAGGATAGTTCAGAAATCAGCTGGCTCCAGTTAGAGATCTGGGGGAAATAACATTTCAAACAGAAAATAATTTGTGAAGCATCAAGTAACACAGAATGAAAAGGAAAAGGAGGAAGCCTTGTGATCATCCAGCCTCAATTCTTTTAAAATACAGGCTACAGGATTCCCTTCCTGTATTTAAACAGCAGCATGAATCTATCAAAAAAAAAAAAAAAACCCCACCGAAAACCTGCACTCTCAGTATGTTGTTGCAGTCATTAGCTACCATCAACATTGAAAAAAAAGCATCTTTTAACTGGAATTTGTTTTGGCTACTGGAACTTATTACACCTCAGTCTGCTAGACAGAAAAGTTTCATTTTGAATACATGATGCAGTTGCCTTAAATAGCAGTAGATTTGTGTCTTACAATGCAACTCTTCCAGGCTGGCAAGTAATTTCTGCTCTGAGTGTCATCTCCCATTCCAAAGTCCACATGAGCCGTAAGATGATCAATGGCTTTTAGAATGCCAAAATAATGACTTGAACAGCATTCAGAAGGCAAGCTGTTCTTTGAGACTTCTGGGAGGACAAGGCAACGTACAGCACTAATCTGACATAGGACAACCATGGAGCTGTTTCTCAGCATTATGCTCTTTTTGTTTATATGTTTAAAATCAGTGAAAGCAAAGACAAAAGATGGCAAAGAATGAAAAGATATTGCCCACTTGAATACAAAGACTTAGCCAAAAGGGTATATACTTATTTAATATAGGTAAAAGAAAAAGTGAATTGTAGAAATTATAAATATTTTAACTCTTTTGTTTAAATAACAATTCATTGGCTTACGAAAAGAAGAAAGCATCCTGATGCTATGGCCAGCAAGTTTCTGAGCTCCACCTGTTAAGTTGTGTGTCCAAACAGGGAAGCGCCCATAAGGGTACTTTGGCTCCAAAGTATGATTTTAAATGCAACTGCACTAAGAAGTCATTTTCCAATTGACTAAACCAAAAAAGCTCTGTACTACCTCAATGAAATAGAACACAACTCCTAAGTATAGAAGAAAATTGAAATGAGTTTTACAGAAATGAAGGGCATATCTTTTCCCTTTAGATTACAAGATCCTAAAAAGACCTCTACTGAATACAACTTATTAAACAAAATATTATTAATGAAAAAAGTTTCCAAACAGCAACAAAGCGAAGTGAGAGTTGGTTAAAAATTTACACACAGCCCTATTTTACCTATTATATCTGCTCGTTATTTTTCACTACCATTTTGGGCAGCAATTGCAAGGATGGAAAAAGAGGGAAGTGAGCATTAGAGAATAGTTGCTTAAAGGACTATTCCTCAGATTTCAGAAAGGCTAACAAGCAAATTACAACTCTGACATTTTTGATATAACATCTTAAACCACCACACGAAGAAATCTGACACAATCACCATTTCATCATGGTTTCAAAGAGCACCTACCTCTGCTTGAGAAGAACCAGTATTCATTTCCACGTGTAAGTCACCAGCCACCTCAAATTCATCTCTTACCCTTGCTTTTACCACTGTAATCAAATTCAAGATTCTTAGCTCCAAGAGAAATAGCACTCTACCAACAGCTGTATGTAGTTCTGCTCACTGATGCAGAGAACATTCACATATTAAAGGCTCTCCTCCTTCGTTATTCTCCGTATTTCATGCTACTGGACCATAACATCACTCTGGGCTCGGGCCAGCTCTGTCCTGACTGGCCCCCCGAGGCAGTCTGGCAGTAAGGCCCAAGAGGACACCCCTTTCACCTGCCTTGGGGCACTATGATGGCATTGCTATCACGATAGGTGAAAGGGGGGTGAAATACAAAGCTCATTGGGAGCTGCCCTGGAAGAGTGAGTCACACCCCCCGCAGGTACTAGGTGTTGGCATTGGATCCCCCTTTGCCACCCCTTCCCCAGGCAGAAGAAACCCAGAAACCCAAATCTCCTCTTTGCAGCATCAGATCTTTTCAATATCCTGCCACCTCGAACAATTTCTTTTTTCTGCCATTCCTTGAAAAGTTTTCAAAATGACTTCGGCAGTATTTTTGTGATCTATCAGAAGCTTATACTTTTATCCATGAAGTGTGGACTGGAGTTCCAAACAAATAATAGCCATATATTGAGGCTGGCATATTAAAGCTTCAAGTTTCCCCGTTCTTTGCGGTAAAAACTTTTAGAGTACTATAAACGCATAGGAAAGAAATTTATTCAGAATATATTCAATTATATTCCAACAATTGAGAGTAAAACGCTGAAAGAACAGACTGCAAAGGAGATGAAGGAATGTAATACATACACAGAGAAATCTTATTGCATTACAGCAAACAAGAATTTAAAGGGAAAATTAAAGAAAATCTCAGAAAAAGACTGGTTAACATACACACACTCATGCCATGTTGAAAGCCTAAAAAAAAAAGCCACCTGATGCTATAATAAATAAAATAATAAATATAGCCTCCTGTTCACCCTGGAAGTATTTGTACAGTTAGATGGGTTCCAGAAAAGACTGGGCAATATAGAAACCTAAATGACAAACTTCATAACTCAGACCAGCTTCAGAACATAAGAGGGAGGGACATTCACAAATTTAGTTCTCTAGAAAATCATCCATTTTACTTGTACGTGCACTTCAAGGTATTTTGTTATAAAGCCTGCAGCTTCTTTTTCTGCGGCCCAATTTTCTCATCAAATGCTACCATAGCAAATGCGCCATCTGACTGAATGCTTGATAGATGAATATTAGAAAAAAAAATGTTTTTCAGTGAATGGTTTGAACAGTATTTCTTTATTTCATCTCACAACCATACGTGTGGACTTTTTAGTGCTTACTGCAATGCCCTAAAAACTGATCACCAGCTCTTTTCTGTTGATCATTTTCCCCTCCATTTTTTAAGTCAGAACAGCTCTTTACTGACATTGGTAGAAAGAAACTCCCCTAAAGGTTTATATTACAATTTAAGACAAATCATCCAAAATGCAGGCAGCAAAGGAATTGGGAAGGCATGAGATGGAAAGACTGAGATCATGACGATAGTTTAGTCCAGTACTATTCCCTTTTTTCAGCATATTCCGTACATGCAAAGAGAGTTTTTCAAGCATTTGTGCAAATATACAGGAGGTAAGTTTTATGAATTAAAGAAATAGTTGTTCTTATTGCTGAATATGGTAGAGGTACTACCTTGGTAATAAGCACAAATCTGCTGGCAAGCTGTGTTTCATTGATAACATATGGAATACTGCAACATACGAATAGATAGCAGTATAAAAGTGATCCCACTGGGAAAGCAGCCTGGACACAAAGTACACATCAAAGCAAGTTTTATAAAAAGCTCTCTTGAAAGACAGAAGATCAAGTGCTTAGCACTTTTGTGATCACAAGCACCTCATCTAAGCCCAGTGGACGGAATACAGAGTTAACTGATGAAACCAGGAGCTATGAGAGCTACAGCAAGATGCAATCATACGAGCTTTCAACAGAACTGCAAATGCTGTTATGTCAATACCTCAAAGCTTTGCTTTAAAGCTTACAGTCAGTCTAAAAAAAAGTAGACAAATATCTATGGACTCCTAGTGTCTCTGAAGTGATCTCTTTTGTTGGCACAAACATTATATTTTTAGATGCAATTTCTTAAGACCATGCCCAGAACAGTGCAGTTCAGCCTTCTGAACTGTGTATTATCTTCACTATAACACAATTTCACAGCATTTGAAAAGCTGTTGAATACACACAGAAACTATATTCTTTAGAAGCTAAGTGGGAATCCAGAAGAATCTGCAAAAAGATTAAGTACAATAGATATCCAGCAGGTGTTTTACATTGTATACCCTACAATTCTAAACTTGCCAGTCAAACATTTACTGCCAACAGCACACCAAGCACACAGTCATAACTACTTACAACAGCAAATATTCACTGTCAAGCACTCATACAAAAATTGCATTTAAATCCTGGGAAGCATGAAAGACAGTACAACTGATTTTAAAAAAAAAAACAAAACAATAAAACACACACCAATCACCCTCTCTGTTGCCAATTCCTTTGTTTATAACAGGCCATAACAAAAAAAAAAAAAAAAAACCAAACTTTTGCTTTAGTACATTTTGAAGGGAAGGGAAGAGGAGATTTCATTCCCTTCTGGCAGGCAAGGCTGCCACTCATCTCCATTTTACTGGGTAAAAATGGACTCACCCCTGATAGGACATCACATGAGTCTGTGTTTTGCTAAGTGTGAAAACATCTATTTTATTCCTAACTCTAGTCATCCTATGGAAGTGTAAAAGTTTGAAACCTTCTCTTTTACCAAGCAAACAACTAAACCAGGCTCTTATTTAACTCTTCCTTTTGCGGACACTCGCTGCAAATGGATGGCTACTTCTTCACAGTGGTAACAAATCTGAAGGTACTCAGAAAAGAGTATAATTCTGCATCCCAAAATTCAACTGGGGTCTATATTTCCGAGATGACATGTTGGTACATATATTAAAGGGGAGCAACAGAATTTAACATAGTCCTTCAACAGCTGAAGTATCAGAAATACAAAGGCAGAAAGACAGAATGGACCCAGCTATCAGTGGGGTATAACCACAACTGGAGGATTTTTTTTTTTTTTTGCTAAACTGAAACCAAAAGATACCAAATAGCTTATGAGTACAACCCACTGAGCTCACACTAAATAGGCTGATACAGAGATACCAGGGAAGAGATGTTTCAGGAAAGATTTTCTTTAAGACAGTAAAAAGAAAAGAAAAACATTCTGAAAGACAGATGAAAATGGAAATCTCAAGGACTCCTTCACTTCCTAAAATAGTAAGTTGGGACAGCTCTTGAAGTCAGCACAGAAGCTCTTCTTAGTCAGCTTGTAGTAAAGCATGTGACTAATTTATTAGTATTTTCACTCATTATTACTTTTCTTTAGAAATTTTTCTAATTGCAGTTACTAAAATATCTAGTTGAAGATTACTTGACTACATCACAAATCTGAGATTACACATAGGAGAAAGAAAAATGGTAATACAAGAATAAAGTAATTGGCATAAAAGAACTGCTCTATGCAGCTGCAGTACGTCATGCAACCCAGGTAAAAAACAGCGATATAACATAAGAAGGGAACTCAAAGCCTCTGCAGAGGTGCAAGCTTCTATAATGTTTGGATTCTTGCATCTTCCTCTGAACCATCCAGTACTCACTTCTCTCAGAAAGCAGGTAGAGACAGACTACAATATACTCCCGCTAAGGTGACAACTCATATGAAAAAGAACTAAATGTAGTTTCTTAACAAGATCAGACCCCTTAGAGCAATGAAGCTTTTCTTCTTTCATCAGCAGGTTGAGAAAAAACACATCAATGTCTTAAATTGGATAATCTGAAAAATTACTGGAGTAACTTCAAAAAACCCTTTGCATCAGTCTAGATGTAAAACATTTCTATAATACTACCTAACGCCTGCATTTCTTCTTTATTTCTGTATTTTCTACACAGTGACTCCTCATGCCCTGCAATAACTGAGGAAAAAAAAAAAATGATTACAAAAATCCCCGGTTCAGAAAAAGCATCTTTAACAAGAAAAACATTTAAAGCTACTATGCAAGAGACAATTTTACCCCTCCATACCTAACTGATCAGATCCCCTGCTGTTCACTAAAGAAAAGTAGAAAAAGAGGCAAAGTGGAAGGAGAAAGGAGAAAGATCAGAACAAAGATGTCCAATAAAGAAGAAAAGGATCATACATCCTGGGATGCAACATAAAAACAGTAAAAGGGGAAAAAGATCATGGATGAGATGCAGCAACAACGCCAGGGTGTAAAGAGTGGAGAAATCAGCATAAGAAGGTGTAATAACTGGATTTATCATGTCTGCCCTTGAAACAAAGAAAATAAAGCCAAAAAATGAGGGTGAAACAGAAAAAAAAAAAAAAGATTAAAAAGTTAAACACGCATTTGGTTTGACCTGTATCCATACCAGCCTTATGATGTAATCGTAACAGAAAGAAACTAAGCTCAGACTGGGCACTACACTTCTTTAGATGATCTCCAATTAAAACAAAGGTGTTTCTGGAAATAGCTCTGATTACTTTCTCTGAAAGACAGCAGCCCTGGTTCCAAAGTATGTTTTGGAGGATGCTAAGCAGATGTAGGAGCTCTTATTTTGCATAAGGCAAAGCTCCCAAAATTCAGGAGCTGTGGTTGTACATAGAACTCCGACATCAGGAAACTTACTCTGACAGGGAAACTTACCTGGAACATTTGTGTTTAAC
This sequence comes from Ibidorhyncha struthersii, assembly GCA_013398815.1. NCBI lineage: Eukaryota > Metazoa > Chordata > Aves > Charadriiformes > Charadriidae > Ibidorhyncha > Ibidorhyncha struthersii. Next base: position 82,221 of record VZSZ01009644.1, read on the forward strand.
ACCTAAATTTAGTCACTACCTTTGTGCTCTTTTTCAGTGCTTAAAATTCTTGGCACTTGCACCTGGCAAAAGTGGGGAAGATTCCCACACATCTTTCAACCATATCCATAGAGAAATTTCAATACTTTCAAAAACGGCTTCTGCCTGGATAGGAGGAAAATCCTTCTCACCATGAGAACAGTCAAGCAGTGGTACAGGTCACACAGAAAGCCAGGGCGTTCTTACCCTTGGAGATTTTCAAGGCCTGACTGGATAAAGCTGTAAGTAACTTGGTCTGATCGCAGAATTGACCATGACTGTAGCAGAAGATTGGACTAGACACTTCCAACTTGAATTTTCTCGTGACCCTAGTATTTTTTGCCAGGAGCAAAGAAATAGTTTCCTTTTGCTCTTCCAAAAAGTGCTGTTCAACAAATTATAGCATGACTGGGGTCAACACTTCTGTTGCAGGACCTCTGCGTGCACCTTTTCCTTGAAACACAGGCATCAAAAAACAACCATGGCCTTCTCATTCATGCTTTATTCTTGTATCAGCAACCTCTAATAGCTTCCTGGTTCACTGTGAATTTCACAACAACTTCTTCTCCCCCAAAAAATAATCTTTGCTTCTTTTATCTCTGAAGCTTTGTTTTGTGTCTGCTGTGAGCTCTTTCAGCAATTTTCCAGTTCTTATTATGCAGCAGATTCATAACTTACGTTCTTCCCAGTTTTCTTGTCATAACACTGAATTCCAGTAGCTTAGTCTCAACATGCTCTATTGCTCTTAAAAAAGAAGCCTCAACCTCCCTGTAGAGTTTTTCTCCTGATGCAGTACATGGGAGCTAGAACAAGGCAAAAAGGCAGCCTACCCCCCTGCTGTCCAACCACACCTTTATTAATAGAACAAGAAATAACATAAAGCTAACAGCTGAACAAACAAAACAGGTGCTCTCAGTCACAGCTTCCACTGCTATTTGTGCAAATAAACTAGGGACTCTGGAGGAAGGGCACTCTTTATAGCTCTAAGCTTAGGTGTCTTGGTTTTGTAGCCCACCAACATACTCAACAAGCGTTTGCTGTTAATTTCAACATGCACACTGAACTGAGCTCTCCTGCAATTCTGAAATACATTTCAACTTAAGAAGCTGATATATGTTTACGTGTATCTATAGAATTCATGTATATAGGTATTCCTTTCACAGCCTATTGATTTTTTTAGTTTTTCTTTTCTCCTTAACTGTGCTGTTGACATTATGTATACATTCACTTTCACCACAACAGACATTTTAAAAGTCTCAGGTGGATTTTTAAGTACATTAGATTCTATAGCAGAAAGTTACAAATCAGAGTTAAGCCTGTATGAATGCCTTAAGTACACCTACCACCATTCTTTCATCAGAATAAGCTTTGAAATTGAAATTATTGTTTAGATTGGAAAAAATAAAAAGGCAGTTATAATTACTGGTTTACATGCTTACTTCACATGTTAGTTCATCATTTCGGGCCACTACAGAATCATTTCTTCAAGCAGAGGATTTATTGCGAAACTCAAAAAGCTAAACCCCACTGCTTAAAGTGATAAAATGAATGACCTATCCCATGTTCAGTGTAAGTCAGCTCATGACTCATGAACGCCACTGAAAATGTCTACAATAAGAGAAAATAAAAGATTATACACAACTATATTAAGCTCAAATAATTAAGATAAGGAGCAAATTGTCCTTAGGTTGCTTATGCACACACTGTTTCAATCTGAAATTACAGTCTATAATCTACCAGACTTTCACAGAAATGTACAATGTATAAAACCAATACTATTTACACATACATTCAGAACCTACAAGAAGGATGAGGACACGTGGGTACAAACACCCATGCAAGATAAACTGCTTATATTATGCAAGTTTCATACAGCTGTGTCCTGCCACTCCCAAGCAATGACTTAAGAGAATACTCTTACACTTTGAATTTAAACAGAAAGTTTAAGTTATATTCCTCAAAATGTACACCAAAACTGGCCATGTTATATGGAACAAACAGAGATTAAATGCCACTATGTTGCAAGGAAGCGATTAGAACTTAACAACCTGCATTACCACAAAACTTCGAAATGTTGGGCTTTTGCTGGGTTTCGTGATTTGGGGTTTGGTGGTAGGGGAGCAGGTAAGAGGAAAAAAGTAGTTTTAAAAAGAGGGGATTAGAAAGGCAAGTCACTTACTTCAGTCTTTTTCCTAAGTGGTTAAAAGAACTATGCAGCAGCTCCACAGTCCTTTTTTATATGTACACCTGGGAAGAATACTGAATCCTGTTACTTTCCTCAGTGTTACCCTGATGTGGTTTAGACCAGATGGTTAAATGTTACAGTATGTACATTTTCTTCTCTTCTTCCAAGGCAAAAGCAAAATAAGAGGAATATTTGACTTCACTCCACAAGAGACCTATTTAATAGTTTGGCGGTTATGTAAGTAAAGGTAGCTTGGCTAAGTCAATGTTGACGACATACAGAACGACATGATCCTAATGAGTTGGAAAATATTGGCTCTCATGAGATTCAACCAGATGCTACCGCGCTGAGAAAGCTACTGTATTATTGAATTTCATTTTTATGAGGTAAAATTTATTATTCAACCATTAAGGTATCCCACATGAAATCTTGCATAAAATAGTTTTACAGTTACTTTCTGGAAAGTAGATTTTATTTTAACTTTAAGACATCATTTACATGAGGGATTCAAATGCCTATTTGATCACCTTCAGTAGAGAAATGTAAGGTCTGCAAGCAATTTTCCCAAAAATACCAGATTAATGGAACCGAACTGTCAACAAAATAATGAACTACCTGAATAGGACAAGGAAAAAGTGGTAGCAAGTTCCAGTTTTCCAGAGTAAACTAAAGCCATGTGTGACTGTGTATATGTTTTCTTGGCAGGCTGAAATAGTTAGAAACTGAGTGCTTCAGGTACCCTACTTACAAGTAATGAAAAAATACACAGTAAAATTACTCCACAGGATTAATTACACTCAACATTTGAGAGATCTTAACTGGCACTATTTTCCTAAAATTTTGGTATTTGGTACACTGATTTTTGTAAAATATTGTAGTATAATAATAATTGTAAAAGAATTTTATTAACATCAATATATCTACTTTCAAAAACGCAGAAAGGATGATGCATTTCAGAGTCATGTTTGTTTCCACATTTATAGTGAATGAAATGCAAAATCCCAATGTTGCACAAGCATGTGCAAGCATAAGAACTAACATATTATTTAGCTGACATCTAACATACTATTGTGCTTATATACAAAAAGGATTATAAAATAAAACCAAAATACAAACATAAAATTCCAAAGAGCTATGTGCTATTTTAGATGCAATGCATTATCAAAAAGTTAATAATGCCTTTTTCTTGACCCATGAAAAAGAGCAAATAGTTGTTTGCAGCTGTTTTATTTATCCATTTATTGTTTTTCATTTTATCACTTTGTATTTTCACCTATTTTAAATTTTCTATTCTTTTTGTTCTTGCACAACTCTCATTTTAGGCAGTATGAATCCTTCTTGTACTTTTTAATGGTAATGCATTTTTATTCAAGAAATAAGTTTCATTGTTTATATTTATCTTGAATTTTTTAATTGTTTTGGTTTCTCTGAACCCTGAAAATACCAGTTGACATTTGAAAAGGACCTTTGCCAAGCAGGCATTTAAAACTATGGATTACAAAAGTGCTAAGGTGCCACTGCAATGAAGGGAGTTAGGTGCTTACAAAAATCCCATTAAGCCATTATCTCTATCTTTAAATTCCAAATCAGTCATAATTAAAACTCTGCTCTTAGCAGAATTAGTCTCAAGCTAAGGAAGGCATAATATCTAAACACATTTACAATAAATATCTAGTATAAAAACTATATATCCTTCTTGAAATACTCATTTCACCTGTCCTCCACAAGTTCTGAGCTCAATCAGCTAGTCACAGTACCGTACACATCTTTTTACTGGTAGTTTTAAGATAACAGACCTTATGATATATATGGCAAACACAAGTTTTAAGTAGTACAGACACTTCATTCTTAAATTCTGTCACAAATCAAACACATACAACTTGCTTTTGAGACTTCAAAACTTATTTTTTCAGACAGCTTGCCTTTAGACTAGTTAATGAAAAGCAAAACTCTCAGACTATCTGATGAAGACAGCAAGTCTAATAACCAACAAACCACGAAATACTTGAGGAAACTGTTTTTCTCCTCATAGAAAAAGGTTTCTGGAGAGCAGGGGGAGGAAGGTAGGTGGGGGACGTAAGAGCGTTAATCTTCAAGTAATTTTCCCTTCCTGGTATTCCATGAATCTATTCCCAACAAGAATTTGTATCAGAAAGAGCTTGAGAGTTTGTTCTGAATCCCTACACCACCTTCAGATTTAGTTCTGAAGGAAGTTTTAGAGCAGAAAAACATTTCTGCTCCAGATGAAACCACAGGACAGAACCCCAGACACTAGCTATAAATTCTGTTTTTGTGTTTCTGGAAATAGACAGTGCAGAGTTCCCTTTTTAAACTACATCCAGAAAAAGTCTTTCAGCAGTTACCCAGCAGACAGGATCCCAAAGAGGCCTTCACACCTTGAGACTCTCCGCAGCACATCAAATGGCAATAGTCATGTGTTCTCTGATGTTCTCTCCTCCTGCAACTCATGTATCTGTACTTGTCTTCCTATTAAATTTTGGCTTTCTTAACTTTTACTGCCTTTCTACTTTAACTCTTTCTACCTGGTTCTCCTTGTTTTGTGTTCCCCTGCATCTCTTTCCCCTTTTTATTAGCTGATCCGCTTTCTCCCTTTTTCCTTCCTTTCCATTTTTTTTTTCTTTTCCCCACCTTAACTCATCTGTTCTTCTTTCCCTATAGCATGTCTTAGACCATATTGCAAGCACAGTTTCAGTGATGCAGTTTTAAAACTAGAGGTGATGGCTGTGTTGGAAAAAGCATACAACTAGGGACCATAATTACTGCAAAAAGAGATCTATGAGGATACAAAGGCTTGTGGTATCACTTTTGACTGAGTTCAAGTAATACTGAATCAATACATTATGGAGGCACATCATTCACTCACAAAAAGCACCTGGCACAAAGCCTCCATAAAGACATACAGAGCTCAGCAACAACTGTTTCAGCCCAATAACTCTTCTCAATCACCACAAGAAAAGTGGCAATACAGACATAGGCAGTTGAGAAAGATGCAGGCTATGTAAAACAAATGGCAAACATATTTGAGACTAGCTACGTGCAAATAGTAAACAATAGAAGAAAAATTTGAAGTCTCAGTATATACTATTTTCAAAATTGGCAGAACAGATCTGGAAAGGTAATGCATAACTAGAACATTTCTATAGGAGGGCACAGTTTTTCACAAAGGACTAAAAAGCATGGTGTTCTACTATGTATCGAGAATGTGTAAATCCTGTGATCCAGACCATAGGCAGACAGATTTGCTGGAAATCTCTGGATAACAGCAGACCATTAAAAATAGGAAGAAAAACTACATAAGCTCTTTCTTTTGTTAATAATAATGTCATGTCTGGGCAGAGCTTTTTTATTTATTTTTAACAGGGGGATAAGAATCTAAATAGACATATAGCTGTTTGTCCTGTTATATTTCTAATTAGTCAGAAAGATGTCTTTTAGAAGTTTGAAAAGGTAAAGGTAGAAGATAATTTGGGCAACAGTACTCATTAAATACACAGTTCATGATTCTTGTAACAGCGGAATGAAAGCAATGAATTTCAAGAAAGAGATTCCTATTCCCTATCCTGGGAAATAGGATAAAGTGAAGATAAGGACATCTTTAATTGTATTGTTAGTTTTTCCTGCAAGAACACTACAATTTCACAGAAACAAAATCAGAAAAAGCCAAGGAATAAAGGGAAAGAGCTATAAAAGAAAATAAAGCAAATGTGTTTATACTTGCATTATTTGTACAAAATTGATCGAAGAAATAATTAATCCACACCACAAGGATGGAAATCTATTTTCTTGAAGTACTTTTGTACTACTTCTGTGCATAGTTAAAAATGAGCTGTGATCAGATGTAAAACACAATACCGTTGTCAAAACAGCTGTTATTTCTGTGATACATTAGGTTATACAATAAAAGCTCTTCTGTACACCCACAAAGATGCTCAGACAGACAATGACAGGAGGGGAAGCCCAAATAGTACCCTGTTGGGCTACTCCCAGGCCCACCACAGGAGCCATCAGCCCATCAAGGCCAATCTGCACAAGCCCAGAGAAGCACAGGGGCATGCAAAGCAGGCAGGAACCCAAAACAAGGACTCCCAAGAACATTCATCAGCTGTTGTTTTATGTTGGAGAAACTAAGCTGAATGTTAGTAAAAGAATATTGGTAATTAACTGATGTTCTTTGTTTACTGAAAAGTTCCTTATTGACTACATTATCCTCCTAGTTACTTCAATGAAACATAGAAAAAAAAAAAAAAAGAGCTGGAATTCCAACTTCCCTGTGCAATTATAGTCAGGTTTTTTTTAGAAGCTTACACACATACATGTTATTGTTAAAGTATGTGGAAGCTGACACAGCATGATACTAAATTTTACACAAGCATATTCCAACAAAAGGTAGTAGACTTACAGAATTAACCAAGCCAAGAATTAGGGCAAAAGGGTAAACAACAATCATTTCACAGCCTTGAACTCAAAGCTGCCTTCATCTAGTTAATGCAAAGTACAACTACAGAAGTGTAATATTTACCAGGTCAAGTGTCAAGCCATGAACAAGAGAAGATCAAAACAAGAGTACTATACTGTTCATTTACTTTATTTGAAAGTACTAAAATGTGTGCTCCAGATTTCTATTCTGCAAATACATTGTTAGCACGGTTGCACCACAGTTCATTGAACTAAAGGACTAAAACATGTTAAATGATGCATCAGGTTAGTTTGGAGCTGTGCAAACCCTGAAGCCATCCAAAATGATCAAATGACCGTATTTTCATATTTTTCTGAGGTGTGAATTGTAAACCTGCTGCCTTCAGAAGTACCAGTACTTGAAAATAAAACTTCACAATCTCATCCTTAGGTGATCCAAGGAATGAAGAGAATCAGTAACTTTTGAGAAAGAAAGAAAAACTAAGCACTCAGAACAGTTCTGTTACACACCTGAAAATACAACAGTTCTTTTGCACCATCAGATCAACACAGATTTAGCTTTAAANTGAAAAGGGAAAATAGGACTGAGAAAAATAGGACTGATAAAGACTTCCAGTGGTAGTCTAATGTACCACTCTTCTTCAAGTAATGATTTACTACATCTGGATCATTCTCCTAACACATTACCCAAGACTGGTAATGATGGAGATTACAAAAGAGCTCAATTATTCTTGTTACATGTTTATTCACGACAGATAAACAACAATGGGTCTAAACAATAGTGGGTCTAAATGATTCTAGCCTGCATAGAAATATAAAGAAAAAAAAAAAAAACATTATCTTCTTCTGAATGAACTTTTTGCACTTGAAGACTGTGGTCTCCTCTGTAAGGTACTCAAAATCCTTAATTTACTCCCCAGATCCATGGGTGTTTTGCAAAAGGATGACAGGTAACCAATTCATTATTTATAACATCATCACTGAGACTTACATATCTTCAGCAGTTTCACAAGAGTCAAGTAACATTTATTTATGAAATTGGATGAGAAACACCTGCAGCCCTTTAAAAAATTTCATGTATGCCATTAATAAAGCCCTTAATAATCCAGTATTTTTTATATCCTCCAACAGCTTCACCTCTGAATGATCTTAAGTTGTAACACTGCACCATATAAGGTAGCAAGGGTGGATATTTCAGATGAGGGAAGCATGGAAAAATTATCCTGTATGGGAAAATTAAATGCATCCAGAAATTGGTGCCAAGGAGTGAAGCTTGGTGGCTTAGCTTACATCCTGGATTTTAAGCATAAGCTATAAATACCCATATACACACAAAAAAACATTCTGTCTGTTAACTACTATAAGTAAAAACCTGGATTTAAAGGATATAGTTGTATGCGCATTCACTAGCAGTGCTCTCTACCATAATAAATACTTAACCAAAAGCATCACATATTTACCTGAAGTTTGGAAAACCTCATTCAATAAAGCTTCATTTACCACCACCGAACTGACATTTCCAACGGGATGACACCAGCTCTGATAAATAGTTTGAAGCAGAAGGGTTTGAGCTCTAGTTGCTTGAACTGTCAAATTAGGAAGCTCAAATATGCATTCTGTTAGTGGGACATGAGCTCGCTTGGTCCTGTTTAAAATATTGAGGGAAGAAAAAAAAAAGGGAAAATCATTACTTTGGTGCATAAAAATAACAATTTAAAACCTTAGTCACAGAATACCAGACTATAAGCTGTTATTTTGTAATGCCGGAGCTGTGTGCCTGTTAAATTTCTTATTGTAAGAGCTGATTCTACTTATACTGAACTTCACCTAAATAGGACTTCTGTTACATGATTTAATTCTACATCTCCCTCAAAAACATGAGAGGAAAAATCATATATTTTTATCTGATTATCCCTTCGTTTTAAAATAGTCAATAAAAGCAAAATAGGAGCTACTCATAAAGTTGTGCAGTTATTAAAAACACATATTGCTCAAAACCTGAGTTTACTGAAAAAAATTATTTAAAAGCTTACAGTGCATCACTAGATGAGATATGTCCAGTGATCAAAAAAAACCCCATACAGACAACATCCATACAACAAAATACAAAGAGCCCTACATTCCATATTTCTCCTCAAATTCTTCATATTTGGCTAACACAGAGCTCGTTAAGTGATTTTAATATTTTTCCATGCTTTTTACCTTATAACTGTGGAAGAGGAACAGGAAGGGGAAAGCATTGGGAGGATAGTGCAAGGTAAAGGACATTCTGTTTGGAAATAAACTCTTCTGTAACAATATAATCCACTATCAACAAGAAGGCTCTACCACCACTATTGCGGTCAGTAAATCACTTTTTCTTCCTAACATATACACTATTACCTGAAATTAAGACACATATTGATTTGCTACATTCAACAAAAACTGCAAAGGTTCTTTAACATTCTCATTTTGGAGCCTTTTCCTGCAGCATATTTGCAACATTATTATTCTTGCCCTAATCACCTCCTGCTCCATCACCAAAATGTACTTTTTGCGCTATTTGGCATCATTTTCTCTTGTGTCCCCAAAACAGAATCACTGATGCACCAATCAGCACATTCTCATTCTGGAGAATCTCCTCCATTAGAAGACTTTAGGGACAAGCCTAAAGCCACATGAAAATTAACAATATTAGATTAACTTTCCATTGGGAATTAGAACCTCAAATGGGGAAAGCTGCTGAAGCTGCTCACACAATCTCTTCGTCTAGGAAAAAAAAAAAAAAAACATCCTTTACCAAAATTTTCAAGGGATTGAAAATGTAAAGACATTCCCTTGCAGACACTGAATGGGCTTTTTAGCAAAATCAAAACCTTCCAGGGAACTGTCACAAGTAGTCACAATACACTGCATCTCCTATCTGGCTCCACAAGAAAGTGTTTGCAGCCATATGACCGACCATACGTGAGATCATACTAGCAGTAGAGACCCTGCAGGAGGCTCCCTGAATTCAGAAACAGGCCATTCATGATGCTCAGACTCTAAAATCTGTAACAGCATGAAGTGACACAGAATACTGGCAATAAGTAGTAGACTTCCTTGAACATTCTGCACCTGATTGGGAGAGTTACTCTTCACCAAGAAAACTGCGAAGAAAATAAGCACATCATCACTTCTCTGACCCACAATCACTACCAATCATCTAGCTGAGGAAGCAGAATAGCAAAATATTCTGCTGCTAACACTTTTGGCCCACAAATTGCAGATAAAGCCTGTGTGACATATGAAACATGGTTTCAAAAAAAAAAATTCTGAACATTAGAAGACGTATCAATTACCATGTTGGCACAGTGGTACAGCCAAAGGTAATGTCATCACCTTGAGTTTGGACTTGCACATACAAGCATTCACCTTAAGTCACAAACAGATCTCCTCCCTCAACTCATTGTCAATGCCAGGAAACAGCTAACTGAAAACCACTTTCGCTGGAACAAGAGGAATTAATCTCATCAAGTGTTAGATACCTACAGTATAAACAACCATCCATATCTAAAATGGCTGCATAGACCCTTTTAAGGCAAAGGAAAGAAAACAGCACTTATATATGTAACAGAGATCCATTCATTCTAGATCTGAGAATTAAATGAACTGCTTCCTGTAGGCCGCTATTTCTGCACATTGTCTATAAAGGGAGATTATGATAATTATCTCAGCTGTGGATGTCTACACCATAGACCAAAGTTTCATAAATAAAACCCATCCACAAAAGCCAATTCCACTGCTCCTCAAAGGGAATAAAACCAAAACTGATTCCTATGAAAGAAGATACTCATGAAAGATTCTCAGAAAATGGATGTAAATAGAAATAAGAGGACAAAGAACAAACAAAACCAGATGTTGTAGCCTTCTGTAGGAGTAATCAGTATTATTTAGACCAAGGTTTTTCAGTCTCAAAGCTTGGAATCAGGATTACCTGTCTCAAAAGTGTTGAGAAGAAGGGGGAAGAAACCAGCAACAAGACTGCCTCCAAGTTCCAACTCATCTGAAGCTAACACCACAACTGTGCTGCCAGCTTCAGATGCCGTGTGCAGAAAAAACATGGATGAAGGAGAAACATTTCATGATTATATGGGAGAACTGAGCCTTGGATTTGGTAGCAGAAATTTCCTTCAGAATGGAAAAAGAAAAAAAAAAAAAAGCAGTCCACTGTTTGAATGAATCTATCAGTGTTTGAAGTTTGGAACTACCACATTTTGCATCAGTACAGCCTCTGTGGCTAGGAACCTCAAAACTCATTACAGGCCTTTTCAGAAGACACCTTGTATTGCTTCATTTGTTTGGTTTTGTTTTTTTTTTTTTTGTTGTTGTTGTTTTGTTTTTTTTAATAGCTCACAGACAGTGAGGAAGAACAAGAAAAGTTACATTTGTCCTGCTTGGAGGAACTAAGCGTTTCCTACCTGCCTTTTCTGCCTTGTAAAGATCTTTCTAGAGTACATGAGCAGACCGCATGCCGGCCTCACTGCCTGAGACCAATACTCTCAGGAACTGCTGCACAGTAGGTCACCAAAGGGGACAAAACTGTGTACAAAACTCCTGAAGCTCTTCCCATTTCTCATTTTGAAGTTCAAACACACCATAAACCTTTCCTGAAAATGTTCTTCTCCCAAGAAGTACAAATGTCCCATGTGCCCATCTGAGAAAAGAATGCATCCAAACACATTTGAAATCTGTTGGTGCAAGAAAGCTATTTAAACAAACATTTTTGGCTAAATTTCAAAAAATAAGCTGGTTAGAAAATTAGAACTACTTTAAGGATAGACAACAAAAGCTGAAAATAACACTAGTATTAAGTCAGGCAAATAGAGAAAGATGCTGCCTGGTTAACAAAACAAAAAAAAAAAACTAAAGAAAAAAACTTTGACTCAGACAGACAGCCAAAAGGAACAGCCTGGAACATATCCTGACAATTTCTACCACACGAAAGGACACATGAATATCACTCTCTTGCAGACACAATTAGCTAAAACATATCTCACATTTCAGCTCCTCAGATGCACATACATTCCTCCATGTAAATGTACATATAGCTATATAGTCACTAGAAGAAAAGCTCTGGGTTCCATGAAAAGCACAGGTGGAGACTGAAACACTGTGGCCTTTTCTAATGCTGTTCCCCAGTTAGAATTTGAACTTTTTTTCCTAGAATTTCCTAGAGTGTAAATCCAAGCTCTGTAATTTATCAATTTAAGCAGAAAAGGTGTGCATAAGTAAAAGACTATATAAGGTGATTCTGTATTTAGGAAAATCCACCCCACAAAACAAAATGCTATATATACATAATAAAAAAAAATTTAATACTCAAGATTAAATAGACAGTACAAACTATTTACTTTTATGTAGAACTGAAGTTGGAAAACTAGATATGCACTTTACCAAAGCTTTTGCAGGTATTACATGGAAAGAAGTGTAATGCATGGTGATATCAATCAGAATGCTTCCTAGCACTCCCTTTTTCCAAGCCATGCATTGTGATCTTTTATTATTTATCTTATTGCAGAAGTGCATTGTAGCATTTTTCTTTTCTGTCCTTTTCCTTTCTGTTCTTTTTCCTTTTGTTATCCTTTCTGATAACTTATATATCCTACTTTTCCCTATTATTTCTGACTATTTTTTTCCAGGATCAAAGCTAAATATTTTCCAAAAAAAAGTACCTGAATATTTCAAAAGACTGGTTCCCTAATGTAAAATTGGGAAGGAAGAAAGAAGGTAGAAAACCTTTTTCAGAAAAATTCAGGATGAACATGACTCCGCAATAATTCCATCTAAAAATAACATGTGTATTAACAAATTCATCTACTTAAGGGGGAGGTCTGTGAAAAGCTGTGACAATCACAGCATACAATGTGACAGTAGAAGAGATTTTGCTTTAAAAGTTTGCTTATTCATTTAATACATATTACAGCTACTGTACTGAAATGTTCTAAATTTATAGCTTAGAATTTTCACATAAAACAGTCCCTTATAGGTAATAAGTGTATGATTTTTTTTTTTTAACAATATGCAAATTCTACTCTTATTGTACTTTAGCAATCCCATAGGAATAAAGTCTACTGGTCCTTTTCAGATAACAGGAATGGGAAGTTGAAGAAAATAAATCCTTTTTTATAGAAAAAAAAAATCAAGACGGATGGGGAAGTATTGTACCATGTGTGCAGCAAATGTTGCTTGAAGGAAATTTTAACTAGACCTGGCTAGTGATGAAAGTACATTTATAATTCAAGATTTATTATAATAGTTTTGAAACACAAATAATGCATTTAAAAGAACTTAAAGTACAAGTTTGCTACCAAAATGCACCTGTTAATACAGAAAATCCATCATTAATAAGGTACTGAGCTATATTTAACCAAGTTTTATGACCCAAGAGATATATTCAAGCAATAAGTGAAAATACAAGTACAAATAAGTTTTTCAGTAAACCAAGTCAGATCTGTGTTTCTATATTACATCATTAAATTTGTATTAAGCAACTGAATGGGACTTCATATCAAAACTCATCACCATATTAAAACAGTTATGGCACATAGTTGGAGTCTAAAACCATTATTTAAACTGCACTTCAAAAATTGTAACAACAATAGAAATAATTATTTCTCAAACCTTTACACTCAAGAGTTAAGATGCAGTTCTGAACATATGTTCATTTAACTGAACAGCTTAAAAAACTACTAATTCAAACACTCTTCTCTAGGGGAAAATAAATCCTAATGTAACTAGCAGGATAGGCTACTCATTAAAGCTGAACTTGGACAAGTTCCAGAATAAATTTAAGGAAATATGAACAAGCAAGTCTTGCTGTGTAGTGGCATGGAGTGAAAATGAATCTGTTCTAATTAAATGATTTTTAAATACACTTCGGTTGTACCCAGTTTGCTGACAAACTGTAATACAGACTTGCTGAAATACTTGGATAAATCTGGCATACCATTAAAGAAAATAGTTTTCTCTGTTTTTGAATGAAAACATGAATTGGTCCTTATTACACACCGTGCATAGGCACCAATATAACCAACTCATGTAAGTTCACAGGCCTCCTATGAAATATTTTCAGTTTGTAGACTTTAGGAACAGCAACTCATTCTTTTAAAATCAACACCTCAGAGTGATTGAAAGAATGTAGTGGTGAACAGCTGGCTCCAGAGGTTTATATAGAGTCCCCAACTGCAAAGCTGGAACCTACAAAATGTTTCCAAAAATTTAATTTTTGTTATTACTCATATCCTGTACAGTAAAATACCGTTAGTTCATTTTTTCCAAAATAACAAAACTAGTAACCTGCTACTAGAACCCAGCAGCTGTGCCTTAGAAGAACCTGAATGTAATTTAAATGTCTAAATAATTCCAGTCAGCATTTGCACATCCTTCCTTTTAGGCAAACAGAAAATCTATGCTGGTTTTATATTTGACATGAACAAAGGCTTCATCTACATACCTACAATACAAAAAAAAATCCATATTTCCACTTAATCTGATCTTTCACATCAACTTCAAGAAAATTACAATTTTGATCCTTTTTCTTAAGCTTTTTCTTAACATTTAAGCAACTATTATTGGGTAAGGGAAGCAACGTCTAGCTGCTTAATGACAAGTGTCAAAACTGAAGGGAGCACGCGGGGAAATGAAGAATGAGAAAGGAAGTTAACTGCTACAGTCTTGGAATTATTATTTCTTTAAATGCAAGACTGAAGTCAACTACTACTCACAACAAAAAAAACCCAGTCATATCACACATCTGCATACACTAACAAAATTTTTAGTCTTCAGAGAGCAACATACAGTTATTTGTGCTAGAGGACCAAGTTAATTATTATCAAGAAATAATAATTAAACCCACTTTGGAAGACCTCATTCCAAAAATGAATGCTCTTCTATAGGCTTCACTAAAGGCTGCCTGGCATCTTCTATCATCTCTTACACAGGTGAATTTCAGCAGCTGCAGCTGCTGTTGCCTCTTATTTGTTGGAAACACTTGTAATCATACAACTTATTACAAGGGAGAAGACAATGAACCTCAAGATTCACTGATTTTTTTCTCTTTTTTTTGGATTAATGAAGAAATTAACTTTTTCTTTCTGAAAATTTCTGATACAGGATTAGAAAGGAACAACACGATCATTTCAAAAGTGACTTCTGTATAGTATTTTTTTAACATCAGTTATGGAATTGAAATTGTCACGTGATGAAAAATGTTTGTAAAGTGTTAATTATGTGAACTTCAGAAAAAACATGGATTTCCTTGAAACAATTGTGAAAACAAAACTGTGCAGGCTAAGTACAAGCTTCAGTACATCTTAGAAAACAAACAGAGAATATCCATTCTCAATTCTTAGTACAGTGTGTGTTTTAATGGAATAATACAATTTAGCTTTATATAGCAAAGCAAAAATAAGTGCATTACCACAAGAACAAAAATAACTACTAAAATACAACAAATATCTAAAAGGAAGAAACCTTGCAAAAAAAAAACCTTTGAAGCAAAGAATGCAAGACTCTGGACATACATGTTAGGAGCTCTAAACTTGTATTGTTTTTAAAATCATTTAGCTTGTTTTGTTACATCTGGACATTAAAAATTATAATCAGATTAAAAAATATGACCATTACATGCAAACAATAGTACTGGGTTTTGAAACAACAAGGCAGTGAAAAGCAGTGACCTCAGTAGGACGGTTATTGTAACTTTATCTGCTGTGAGACACCGAGAGAGAATGTCAAAGGCTGCAAGAAAAAAAACAAAGACCTGGAATGTCAGGGTAGGAAAGTCTTAATTTCCTTCAGCTTGAATCCAGCCACACTAAGCATCAGATGAGTCTTTCCACCCAATGGATTAAAAGGTTAAGAAGGAAAGGAAGAAAGCTGTCTATCTCCACTTCCAGTTAAGCCATTACCTCAAAATGCAACAGATCCGAACTAAAAAATTGTTGGTACCAACAAGGGATAAGCCAACAAGGGGTTGGGTTTTTGGTCTTATTTTTGGACACACGATAAACTAAGGTGGCTGCTGAAACTATAATGCAGGAACATGTTAAACCTGCAGCTGCATTACAGAAACATATTTAGGAAGTTTAGATCAAATTCAGCTTACTGGCTTTGGGAACGCTCATCAGTGGGACAGATGCTAGGGATCTGAACTCTCACCAAACTGCAAGTGGAGGTCAGTCACTAATGGCTATTTCTTCCTTGGAAAAAAACTCCTTTTCTAATCACTAGTTAATACTTGTCTCCAGAAAGAATCATTAAAGCGATATGAGCAATCTATAAAAGAACAGCATTCCAACTCCTCTGCTCTGAGGAAATTACTGTATGAGCCCTCAGTCTTCTTTCTGTCCTTTATGTGGTTAGCTTTACACACTTCATCAACCAACTGAATCTTGTGCACAAAGTTGCATCTTTGAAGAACTACCTTTTCAGAACTCCACAAGGTGTGTGTGGGAAATGAGAAAACAAGGGATAAGAAACTCTCCCTGTGGAATGAGATTAATGCCAATTTAGGACATTTTTTCTTACTAACACTTTAAACTCTATTCTTTCTTTCCTTCAGCAAGGAGGTCTGTAATTTTTTCAGGTAAATCTAGGAATCTTATTAGCATCGATTGTCAATATTATTTGGGACAAGGGAAGGGATATGACATTTAGCTGCATTATATCCAGTGAGATCCAAATACAAGGACCATGAGAAAAATTGGTACTCATTACAGTGACCACAGAGCAAAACATATTAAAAAAAAAAAAAAAGAAGTCCAGAAAAAAGCAAGGACTTTCTGCAGCAAACCACTGGCCTGATGAAGATAGTACAGAGGGAACTATACCAGAAGCAGAGCACTTTTACACCTATTATTTGAGTTGTGCCTTGTATCTTTTCAGAAGAACTAGTTCCTGCTCGGTAAAGCAGCAATGCCATAATAAATGCAATCATTGTCATTTACCTCCGAGTAAATGATAGTTTCCCTGATGGGGGCAGAAATCACCTGGAACTTGGAGGTGGTGTAATAAACAAGTGCAGATGACCAAGACCACTAAAACCACCAGAGGTAACCAGGTAAGAGTTTCTTGTGTCCATAAACCTCCACACAGCAGAGATCTGTGTTTATTAAAACAAACCACGTGCCACATTGATTTACAGCTTTTGTAAATCCAGTATGATTGTTTTGGATACCACAGTGCAATCCAATCTCAGAAGCCACCGGGGTGGAACAGGGTTTGGGGAACTGCCTTCCCACAGAGCAGTCTGCTTCACTGTCCAGAGAAGCAACCTCTCCCCCTCCCTTCTCCTCTCCTCTTTCCCCCTCCACACACTCCCAGAAACAGCAGCAACAGCCAGTAAATCAGTCCTCTAAATCTGCCATAGAGAGCCATTTGGTTGCCATTAGCAGGTAAAACAGGGAGCCAGGAGGGCTCAGAAACGTGCTGGTGCTCAGTGAAGAAAACTGCACTGACAAACACAGTCATCTGCTGAACATGATGCCACAAAACAGGAATAGGACACAAAGTCTGCTGCCATTTGGCAGGAGATACATGCTTAACCTGGTGTTATCAGGGGAGCAAGAGTCATGACTGGCAGCCCTGAGAACAGCAACTACTTCCATCATCCTTTCATGCTATCAGCAGTAAGAGCAGCAGCTCTCAGAAACCATCCCTTCAGTCTGCGGGAAATTCATGCAGTCAATTCAGCAGCTAATAATACAGTCATTTACAAGTATTTTTGTAGGATATAGGATATAATTTTGTAGGATAAATTTTTTTTTAATTACTAGTAGCACAAATAAGGATTTTTTAATACAGATTTCTACCCAATCTTTTAAAATTGCACTCATTTTGTTTTTAAGTTACTGTCAAATTACATTTTTTACTCCCAGAAGAGCTGCAAAATTTGGCGTCTTAAGTACAAATTAATTATTTCCTAATAAATTTATTTCAAAGTGTGCAGATATTTCATTTCTTAGCCTATTCCATTCTATTAATGATTTCAAATTTCAAACTCTCTTCCTACACCACATTTGCAATATGACTTTCCTCTTTGCTATTTCTTACACCACCTTGGAAATTATCAAGCATACTAAAAAATTACGTATACACTGTTTACAAGTAAAGAGCCCAGTTCATGGGCCCTATGGATGGTGACTAACTTCTCATTTGCCAGAGCCCGCACAGCTGTCCAGACATGACCCTATCCCGTAGAAGGAAAAACTTGAGTGTAAAGCTGTATTTTACGCAGAGGAAAAGTTGCTACCCCAGAAGTCTGACCCTTCTCCAAACAACATAGAGGTAAAGAACTCTCAAGAATGCAGATACGGTAGAGAGAGGCTTTGATTTCTTCTCATGTGAAGACATGTCCAGAAGTAAGGATATTAGCAAGTCCTGCAAGCTAGAAATAGTGGCTTGTCAGAGTTTGAGATAGAAGATGGCTCCTCGTTCTGGGGAGCAAGGCAGAGGAACTGCTTTGAGCAGGAACTGTCACAAGGACAGATCCACAGACTTTGCTGTCTCACAAAAAGCTTGTAGAACTTGTAGAGCATTCTCCCAACCCTTGTAGAAACTGCAAGACAAAGTGACAGAAGACAACAGTAACATTTAAAAAGGAAAGCAGCACAAAAAGGCCCACAGAATTATCTTCCTCTCACAGGTTTCAAATGGTAAGAGGAAAAAGAAAGGGAAAAAAAACCAAAACAATGCAGTAGGGTTAATAGATTTGGGATTAAGGCACAAGGATGGAGAACATACACCAAGAAAAAAAAAGAAACAAGAGAACGCAAAGGAAAAGAAGCATCTTTAAAGTATTATCAATAAAATGCTTGGAGATGGGAAGAAACTCAAAGCACATGTGTAGGGGACAAGCTGTATGAATGAATCTTCTCTGAAAGTGCTTGGAAACTGAAAGTAGGGACCAGGAGAAATAAAATCATATTTAGAGCATTAAAAGATAGATAGTTGTGGAATGAAATACTGGCAATTGGAACCCCTTCCTGCCTTCCCTTGCAAATTTCTCATGTATACCATGTTTAATACTGTCTTAACTCACCTCAAAGTACTGCCATGAAAATTGCATAAAACAGAAAAAGTGAAAAAATGTAGATAAATTTGCCTAATCATTCTTTTTCTTGAAGATTATTAACAGCTGAAAAGTTGTTAGAAGATGGACCAAAACTCCAATTTTGTTTCCTCTTTGAAAAGTTCAAAGATCTTCTTGGGAACTAACACAGTTTCACATTCCCTGCTAAAGATTCAAGAGCTGAACACAACCCCAACTTCAAGTAAACATTAACAACTGATCTAAATAAGAAACTTTGTCCAAAAGGTAAGTTGGTTAGGATTTAAAGATTTCTGTGTATTTCTTTTACTAAATACTTTTGCATACTGCTTATTTTATAAATGGATAAAATCTTTTGGCAGAAAAAGACACATTTACAGTGAGAGAAAAAAGGTTGTTTGAAATTCTGGCAAATTTTTTTATAGCTAGACCATAAAGGTCAGAGTGGTAAGGTGCATGTCTGCATTAGCTAAAACAAAATAAATATTTGAATTAAAATATTGCATTGAATGGAAATGCCACAAACAGAAAGTACACAAGACTAAAAGAAATGAAGCCATATTTCTGTATTCACAGGGAACTACTGAATTCCATTAAATCAAGCAAGGTGAATAAAAGCCCTTAATTCCACTCTTTCTTGCCTGAAAGTACCCCAAAAGCCAATTCTAGGGTCTTTTAAGATAGAAGTTACAGCATCAAAAGGAAGTTGCTGGAAGGGGAGAAGGGTGTTTTGGTTTTGCCATTACCAGAAAAGCCTTTAATAAAGCAAAGGATGGATCAAGGGTATCATCAACAGCAAGGACATGAATGGACAAGGTGTGCTAAAGATTCACATGTGTACACTGCATAACAGCAGAATTAGTATAAAGGCTGTTGAAAGTATAATATTGTGATCTCATGAATTAGTAATTGCAAAAGAATTTTAAAGGATATCAGAAGCTATTCAAAGCAAAATATTAAATCTCAGTAAATGCATAATACTTTTTACTTCAAAGACTACAATTACTGTTAAATCTAAATTCACCATCTTAAGCACTGACTTTACACCATTCTTTCCCCAAATATAATATAAACTTTGAAATAGATTCTATGGATATGGTTTTTTGTGTTCAGTTTTGGTCTATTCACTAGGAGACTCATTACATCTGCGTCATTACTTAAAAAAAGCTCACTAGGGCTTGTGGAGTTAAGACCATTAAAATTATGACATACACACATAGTGAAGAAAAGACACTGTCAGTAAAACACGTCAGAAAAACATTTACTTGCTATAATATATATTCAGAGCTAAATCCAAGATATATGAAAAATAAAGGCTACAGTATAACAAATAGTCCCTTGGTCTGAAAGTATGTGTAAGTCAGTGACAGCATTATTACAATTCCATTTCCATTTTCCCTTCTTTCAGAAATTAAAAATACTAAAATCAGATTCTTAATTCTGTCATTCTGCGTGTATATGCACATTTCTTGACTGTCAAAGGAATATTCTAATCATGCTTACCAAATACACTTCCTCCTATTCAATTATTCATTTTGGAATCATTCATTAAACTCAAAAGGAAATCCTAGTTAAACATCAGCAAAGAAAACTCATTGCCATTTACGTTAAAATGCTGTATGCTTTTGTTTAAAAAAAAACATATGTTATAGTGGATAAAAATTCTGATTAACCGAAAAATGAATCCACAGTTCTTATATTAGTGTCTTAACCAACATAATCCTTTCCATTTCTTGCATCAATATCAGAAGCACCTGCAACAGGTATAACCGATTTCCAAATCTGTTCCAATAAACAAATTTCATTCTCACAGTCTACCGTTTAAGGACCTCATCCCACATGAGCCTGACTTCATTTGTTCTCTTGTTCTTCCTTTCTTGTTCAAATTGGCCTCTAATGTTCTCATCCAAAACAAGTCATACTACGTCATACTTTTTTGATACATGTCAAAAAAAACCCACGTCATACACTCGAGAGTCAAGCTTTGCACAGTCAAAGAAGGATATGCTACAGCTTGTCCACCAACCCAACAATGTTCCGTAAGTGTAATAAAGGTAACCATAAAAACAAACAAAATCAGCAATTCTATATAGCTTAATCAATAAGCTTACAGCTTATTCAAGAAGCCTTTAAACATACAGCTTTGGTGAAGGAAGATCATTTGGTACACAAGGTGGATAATACAATTTCAGAAACAATTCTATAGGGAACTGTACTAGAAGTCCTAATGCATGAAAGACAATCTGACTTTTTCCTCAAGTTTTTGTATTTAACAACTACAAATTTTTAAAACAGTGCTTTCAATCCTATCAACTCCCATGGCGTTTGCTTAAAAAGAAGATGCAAAGAAAAAAGTTAAAGGTAAGAGAGCAACTGCAACACCAACGTACAAGACTGGGGGTTGGACTAGATGATCTCCAGAGGTCCCTTCCAACCCTGACGATTCTGTGATGCTATGTAATAAACCAACATTTGAATAGGGTTGGGTAGCCGGATGACACCACAGTTGACCTCCATGCCCTTCAGCTTCAGGACGCAAGTTTCAAGCAGGTTACGCTCTTATTTGCTAACTAAAGAAGGCTACGTGCAGTCTGTGCCTGTGCATACTGTTTACCTGTTAGCTTGCTCCCTGCCAGTTTCAGGCCACGACAGCCAGCACCTACTTGAACAATGCTGAAGGGACCAAGCATGTCAAAAGCTGTCCCCAGTCTGAAGCCTGACAATATCCTTCTTAACTTTAATTTTTATTTCTTTTTCTTTTTTCCTCCTTTTGGGAGTGGAAGGGAAAGCTACAAGTAGGCATGTGGCTACTAACTGAGCCACAAGAGGCCACCTGGCCTCAGGACCACAGTCAGTTTCTGGAATGTTTTATTTAGTGGTGTAGACGCCACCTCAGAGACTGCATTTGTCTTTGTGATTCACAGATATACTTAAAGTTAAAAAAAAGAAAAAAAAGGCGTCACCAAATTGCAGGCAAGATTCTGGAGAAATAAAGGACAAATACTGTGTGTGAAGAATTGCCACAAGTGGATCTTTCTGGCCAGAGTTTAGATGGGTAAAGCCTCGTACACACAGAATATCACTGAAAATCCTAACCAAAGCATCTGTCACTCATTTAGTGGCCAGCCCAGCCTAAACCACAACACCAGATATTTTCTACAGACAGTGGTAACACTAAGTAAGAGAAACAGAATTTCCAAATACATCTGATACAAAAGTAATATATATCAGGGACTGAAATTCTCTTCAGTATTTATGCTGCTTAACAGCACTTCAGCTTTAAGACAGTAAGATTTTCATAGCTTTCACCAGTCTCAAGTAAAGAAAATATGGCTTTAACGCTACAAATCCTACACATTTTGAAATAAATACCATTTTCTTGTTTCTAGTACAAATGTCAGGAAATACTGATGGCAACAGATACAATAACCAGAATAAAGTATTCACCATGTGCAATCACTTTCCCTGGACAGATATTAGTTACTAGGCTTAATTTACTTTCACTGAAGAGCTTTGACAATTAATTAGTCTAAACAACTACACTGGAAACACTAAAGATGACCACCCTTTACTGTCAACTCTGCTGAATTTCCTCCTCATGGACAAGAATAAAAAATGCAGCTGCTTCAAATTTACATTGATTAAAAGTGCACTTTTAACACATTTACTGAATGCTTTCTGCCACATCTGCTGAGAAGCAGTAACATTAGATCTGGGCTACATTAAAAAAAAAATTAAACTAGAGGTTTCCAACTGAAGTTAATTTATAATCACACTAATCAAGCTGCAAGTCATGTACTCAGAATGCAGAACCCCTCCTGGACAGAGGGTTGCTCTTGGTAACTGACAACAGCTCCTTCCAGAAGACTGCAGTTGAAAAGTTCCCCAACATGTTAATGTTGGAACTTGATACGTTAATATCACTGCAGATTAGAAAATGTTCCATGTAAGTTTCTTAAGCATCTTCATCCTTACACACAAGCATGGCCTACTTTAACTTTTATAATGAAGTATATATTAAACATGAACAAAAAAATCATTCTCCTGTTAAAACTAAGTGTTAAATCAGCCCATATTAGTGTTCATAATTTGTTATGCTATACTGACATACCTACTTCTCACACAAAAAGATGCACAGTAAACCAAACTTCTGAAAGTGTCAAATTCATTGCTGACAAAGCCATACCGAAAACAGCTACCAATAAATTAAAAAAAAAATCTGATTTGGTATTATGTTCTTTGATGCATTTTCTAGGCAATGGCAGAGAAGCACACAATGCCAAAGCAATCCAGCATACTCCCTAGACTGACTGTTCACATCTGAGGCAATTCTACACAACCGCCTCTGCAGAACCCAAGACAATGACTGTGTCTGTCTGGTTTTGCACAGCCCATATCACTGGTACATCTCAGTAGTTCAAACAGGTTTTTACATGCGCTAGCTCTAACTCAGATGATGCTGATGTGGCTGAAACTCTCTACTGTCCCATACTCTGATGGCATCTGTTCAGGCATGAAATCTCAGATCTTTTCTGCTCTGAAGGATACCGTGAATTTTCATCTGGCAGTTATATCCAATTACTGACATAGCTAATAGTCACAACTGAATGCTACAAAATGAGTTTCATGTGTTTTCAACCTGTTTCTGCTTCTGACCCAGGAACAGAGCATGCCCCTCAACTGCCCATGTGAAACACAATCCACATACAATCTAAATTGACATTAGTCTTGATTTACTATGACTAGCCAATAAAACAGGCTGCCAAAATCAAGACCCAAGTGTCAAATTATTGGAAAACTTCCTAGATTTATGATCTAATGTTCACAGTCTGTGGGTATCTGGCTCTGTGTTTCCTGACAGCAGGGTCTGCTTGCCTCTTACTAGCACAACTGCACGACAGCTACGTTTTGTGACTCTCAAGCTCACAGTCTACTGTGATTTCCAGTTCTAAGCAGCATTGTTTCACTGGACATGACTTGTGAAGATGTTTCAATCAAAAAAGTAAGAAAGACACATAGTTCACCTCATCCCCCATTATACACTTTTAATCTTCTCTTCAGTGAGCACAAATCCTAGTATCTCCTATTGTCATCACAGGAGTACCTTGTGGGTAAAGGCCATGTCAGCAGGAGCTAATTTCCTTGCTAAAGAACTTCTTACTGTGCAAGAAGCCAGATCTTCAGCTATCACACTGCTTGCGGATCAACAGGGATTGCTCTCGCTCTGGTCAATTCACTGTGACATTAAGTGCACACAGAATTTTCAAGATGATCCATAAAGCAGCCATTAGCAGGTGCACATCCTGATTCATACTGGAGCTTATAATGATTACTGGATTGTATAAGGAGTCTAACGCTGAATTCTGTCAATAAGAATACAGTCGTATGGCAGACCACTACAAGGCTTTGATTGAGAGAGGAATGTTTGCCTTGTAAGGGATAGATGATGGAAAAAACAGAAGTAAAGCTATACAAAAATACAAACACCTTTACAGTAATAAAAGTTTGAGCAGAAACCTAAACAGTAGTAACACAGGTCTTCAGAGTCCTCAGGTTTTGTAATGTTTATATGAAAGTTGGAAATTAAAAAAGATAATATTTTGGGTACAAAGCAACCATTTTGGCAATTATAGAGTGACAAAGTCAAAATAACAGCTAGGAAGTCAGGTGAGAAAACACAAAATGCTGATGTTCAGGTTGCTGGCAAAGTATGTTTCTCAATATCATTGTATAATAGTTAGCCAAAAGGAGGTTACAACCTAACATGCCAATCTAATGCAAATGTAACAGATTCTAGAGACATAGTAAATATTTACCTTTACAGTTAAATCTGTGCTGAAATATTAAGAACAGCTATATTACATAAATGTTCTTAAGGGTTCACAAAAACAAAGCCTAGAGAAAAAATATATATATATATTTTCCATGTGAGGATTTCTATATCTAGATTTCCGTAGTGATCTTTCAGTACTGTAAGAGAACATATTAATAAAATAACTATGTCAGGACTGCAACCCACAGCTTTCGCAAGTGAAACAAGTCACATCATCTCCCTGGGCAGCTGAGGTGCCCAGCATACAATACATGTGACTTCCTTTAACAGCAGAGCAAATTTTAAACTTTCGTCAGCTTTTGTCAATAATTATTAGCTTTTCAATAAAATCACCAAAGGAAAGAGACACAATGCCAACACAAATCAAATCTCATGTTGTCAAGAATCCTTCCTCATCAGAAGCTGCTTGACGAAGATTAGCACACTGCCTATGTTTACGCCGAAATGTATTTCCTACAACAGTATCTGCAGAGAACAGTTCAAAAGAAAGAATCTTTGCAAAAGTTGTATCCATTTAGTCTCTCAAAGATTTCTTTTTTTGATTTCCAGTAATTATCTAGATCTAGTTGCAAGTTTCTATTCCAGATTTTTGTTCTGATAGAGTAACAATTCAAGAACAATCAATTAACTGCTCTGTACCCTCTAATAATTAAAATGCAGGCTATGAAACCCTAGATACTAATTTACCCAGAAGGTCCTCAACTTGTTTATAAAAGGTTCATTCAGACACTCAAATTTAACACAACCAGCTATTAGTCAAGTCTGCACTGGTGCTTCCTTGCAGACAGCAAACCAGGAGCTATTACTCCAGTCTCAAAATGAGGAAGAGAAGACTCACTATTCAAGGAAACAGATCCCCTGAAAGTAGACTACTGGACTAAGAAGATGAATAGAAAGGATGCAGGTATAGATCACATCATCCCCATTTATAATTCTATTCCACCATTGTTTAGAATCACAAAAGCTGTCACAGGTGGAGACAGAGAGAACCTTCCCACAGACCTGATACAGGAAAACAAGAGTTTGGAACACTTGTCACAGAAAGGGAATTTAGAGAAGACAGGTCAAGAAAAGAAGAATTAAAAAAAAACACGCATAACTGGACCAATATCTAGCTCAAAACATAGAGACACAACACTTCACTATCAATCCAGATATCAGAAAAATAAAGGAAGGCTATTCAGAATCTGTAATCTTTCATGTTACTTTAATATTCTTCAGAAGTGCAATAAAGTGATGTTTTATAAGTGACAGAGGGTTATAACACTAAAACATCTTACACTAGATTACCTCATCTGTTACCACAGACATTGTGGCCAAAAGAAAAAAAAAGAAAGAAAAGAAATCGGTTAATTCCTCTAAAGATTTTTGTTTAGCAATAAACATTCTTGTCATTCATTCTAGGCTTTTAACCATATTCTGCTAATTCTCAGTTGTTTTTAGACAGCCTCCTGAAAGCTTTGAAAGCTGCTTTACAATCTGGCATGCAACACTACATAAAGTAGTTGTAAAACATTGACATTAACGTTGTATTTTGCATCTTGTTATGCTTGACCAAAACAAAAGACCAGATGTTTTTACTTTCATATAAAAATAGATTAGCTATACTATTTAAAAGATGTCCAAGACTTAGTTAACTAGTGAGATTGAGCGCTTTTCTTTTATAAGAAGAAAGTGTATTACCAAAATTAAAACAGACATCAATCTAGTAAGTAAATGAAAGAGCACTTTTGTAACATTTATGGTTAGTTACTGGGCTAATGTTGATGAAATTTTATCTGTTAAAACATGCTACCAATGTTTATCAACTAGTTTTAAAAAATAATTATTACTACAGTATTTTATACACCATATACATTATTATATTGAAACTAGAAAAGAAAGCTATTCTACTGATTTATGTCAGAAATAAAGTTGAAATTTTCACTGCTAACTCAAAACATACTACCTGAGGGATTCCATAACAGTTCATAAAATGTCTTTGTTTTGAAAAGGTATGGTCTGTGGTATATATTTTCTACGAAGAAACAGAAGACCACATGTAGCATCAGATGTGTGTACTTTAAGAAACTCTGGAATGTGAAATCTAAAAATCCAAATAAAACAGGTGGTATAATTTCGGGGGGAGGACTGAATTTAAGTTTAATGACATTACCAGGTTATCCTACCAGACTAATTCTCACTCACTGCATGACTTCAATGAAGCTCTCAGTCCTCATGCTGATTTCGATTTAGTTCAAGTGCTATTTGATGCGTTTCATCTGGAGTTTTATTCACTTCAAACTACACTTCATTTAACCAGGCTGCTGCTGTACTCATTTGTTTTTCTACTTTATTACCCGCAAATTGGTGTTGCTTAGTTTAGATAAATTGTTGGAATAAGTTAACTTTATATAATTATTTCACACTGTTAATAAATAAGTTTTAAAAAGATATCACAGAAAAAAGTGAGAAGGCTATTAAAATTATTTTAGAATACACTAGACCACAGTACCTGTTGGTCTGACAACATCTACTAATAAATGCTGATAGATGATTTGCTATTTTAAGGCAGGACCATTCCCCTGCCTCCACTCCCCAAAACTACTGCTCATTTCTATTTTTCTATGTTATTATTCTACCATACTCTATTTTCCAGCTGGGCACGCATTGTAACACCATGTATTTTTAAAAAGAGAGAGAGAGAGAAAGTGAGCAAGACAGAAAGCATGAGAGAGAAAGAGAATGCACAAGAGAATGTGAGCATGAGACCGTTGGACACATAAGACAGAGCATGATGGCAATTGTGCAACACCGCACGCAGGAAAGTGTGAGAAACCAAGCATGGTGAGCAAGAGATGGAGCGCAGCAAGTACAGGCACACACAAAAGACAGCACAGGTGAACTCAAGAGAAAGATGAACTTGTCAGTTGGCAGATTTTTTCCAATCATTTGTCATCTTTAAAATAATATTTTTGTTTTGCACAACTAACCATGGGGTTTACAATGTACTAAATACATTTAAGTTTACTATTAAACACTAATTTATCTCTACAGTTTAGTAACAAGGATCACTAACCAGAGCTTAGTGTTAAATGTCAGGTCGTGTCAGGAAAGGCTGTCAATCCTACCAGAGTACTGAAGTACTCCAATTAGTGCTGATTAGGGGTTATCCTGGTAACATTTATTATTTTTCAGCAAAATGCCACAACAGAACAGCAATCCATTAGAAGTGGTTAGTACTTTTGTAAACCATTGATGGAAAATATGAGGAAGTCAATTAGGCTGCTACCACCTGGTGGTGTGCTGATTACGCTAAAAACCTCTAGTATTTAACACGGTATCACAGCTTGTGAGAGAAATACTAGTATATTCTCTAGCACTATGAACAATCATATGCGCAGTCTTTTTTTTTTTGTCTAACCCATTAAGCTTTCACAAACAAATGACTCTTACAAATTACCTATACAACACAGAACATTTGAAGCCAAAGTATTTAACACATTAACCTGTTTTCCTGTTATCTTGTCATTTTGCATAAGATGGTTTTTGTACGGATTTAGTTATAAAGTAGTATTAGAGAGCTACTGCTCAAAATGAGGGATAAAGAGAACCAATGTTCTGTCCAAAGTATTGCCAAAACGCATTTTCTTGAAAATATTTTTATAAATACAATGTATTGATAAAAATAGTATTTTATTGATAAAAAACTATTACACACTAACACTTATGATCACAAGATTTAACCTGTAGAACTGAATTTAAATACTGTATTTCCATGGCATTAAATTAAAAAAAAAAAATATATAGCTCATTTTATAATAAAGGGCAGAATTGTTTTCAGAACAATAGAGTTTGCATTTAAAATCTGAAATATTACAAAAAGCTGGATACCTGATCACAATGTTAAAGCACTTCCAACTGTAAATAGTAAACAAGAACAAGGGTGTTTGGGTTGGGTTTTTGTTTTCCCCCATTTGTTGCTTTTTATGTGGTTGAGTTTAAAACAGAAAGAGCTGACCTGTTCAGTTAAACACATCAAGCTTGCCACCAGTATATAACTTCAGCTTTTGTATCCATTCAAGGAAGAACGGAAACTGGCTCACAGAATTCTACAAAGTCTAGAAGAAAGCCATTTACTCCGGGGCTTGCGTAGCCTGTTTTCTCAAGCAAACTAGGGTCTAAAATTTTTATTAACAGTTATCCTTACAAAGAAATTTATTAATGATAACAGACTTAATAGTCGAGAAGTATAGAAGTTTAGGGATCTATATGGAGCTTAGCATTTTTAAACCATTCATTAGAAGCACAAAAGTAGTTGAGTACATTACTTAAGTACACTGTACATGCTTAATGCTCACCAATATTTGGGAAACTTGATCAGCTTTCCATAAACAGCAGTACTGAATGAGGGAATAACTGGAACAGGGAAGCAGTACAATCCTTTACTGTCCAAAGAAGTCAGTGCTGCTTGAAAACCAAATATCTGAAACAAATTAATTTGGTGAAACTGTATACTATCACATGATGAGATCACTTTCAAGTTACTTTTTATAACATGATATACACATTTTTTAAATATACTCAACAAATATGAAGTTGTGTATTATTTTTAGATAATTCCTTTTCCTCCAAACACCAAAAAATAGAAAAACCTAAAATAACATCCCAATTGGAATACATATAAAAATATTTTCTTCGCTCAAAAAGTGTTAATGATGCTCTGCTGAATTTTAAAAAAAATGCTGAATTATAATGTATCAACTAAAATACACTATTCTATATCCTTTAAATCTGCAGATTGCACATTGCCTTGCATATAAAATAAATAAAATCACTTTTTGTAATTGTAATAACAGGGGCCTAAAACCGGTAGTATTAAAGAAATTAGAAGCTTCCCTTCAAAGCTTTTTTTCTTAATAAGAGCATCTAAAGAAAGGTTCATCACAACTACTCTTTATGATTTTTCTCTGTTCAATATAGAAAAGAAACGGTTGTACAGTTGACTTTTTAATATGCTGTACCACCATTCACGTAACAGAACACTTCGGTCTATATTAAAGCTAGCAAATAAACTCTATAAAAATTTGTAGTCCACATTTTGCAAACACTGATCAAACAGCTGGTAAAACTTTTTGAATAAAAACAAATCCCCTCAAACTGAAAAACATACAGATGACTTGCAATCTATCTACCCCAATCACTTTAAATGTGACAGAAGGTAAACATGTCACGCAGAAAACAGAGCTTGCCGTGCAATTCTGGCAGAGTTCATTTTATGCAGATAGTAAGAATTTAATTGTTTAAATCTCTATTAAGATATCAGCGTGGAATGGAATGGATAACTGAAAAATTTAGGAAAATTAATAGTACTAGCAGTAAATATTCACATTTTAGCAGCACCCAAAAGGTTTCAAACTGCCTGAGCACAACCTAAAATGTTGGAAGGCCTGTTTAACTCTGCTTGAGATTTCGCTTTTTCATTCTACTAAAATCTCAGCTGATAGCAACCGAATAATCACAGCAATCTTTCAGTACTTTCTTAAACTTCCCCCAACCTTCACAATAAGAACTCCTCTCACATAATGGATCTGTAAATGAGAACATTCAGAGGTTTTTCCTTTTATAACAAAAACAAATGAAATTGCTTGGCAACAGTTTTTGATTGCATACCTTCACTATCATGGTTTTGCTCTATCGATACTAGTAGAAGTGATGTTTTTTCCTCGTAACATTGCATCAAGTTTCTAAGTGTAATTCACTGCAATCTGCATACTCTATCCTAGAAGAGGGGAAAGGTTTCTTCCCAAATTATTTTCAGTCAATCCTGCCACAAAGACCTTGGGGCTTCAGTCTGCGTAGTTTCCTCATGTGAAATTCTCTGTTCATATTACAAAACATTTGGCTCAGGTCAGAAGCAGCGATCCCAAACGACGACATTCTGTGAAGTGTGTTTAGTCAATGTCCTTTTAGATAAGCTGAAAACTTTCTCCCAAGAAACCCACTAACACTTTGGATTATCTACATTTACATAAACTTTTTCTAAGCACACTACAATAAGAAACAGATCTCAAGCCTTCTTTTACCTTCAGATAGCAGTGTGAGTAACAGTAATGAAGCAGGTTGTCCGAGGGCTGGCTGAGGCTGCTGACCATGTGCACCAGCTGCTCGGCGTACATTGGCACCGAGTGCTCCAGGTTAACCTTATCCACCAAAATTCGCACAGAAGGTAAAGGCCGCAGGGGCTGGAAGCTTGCAGCATTTAACAGTCCACTTAAGTTCTAGAGGAGAGGGGAAAAAAACCCCATGTAATTATTACACTACAGATGTATTACCTAGCATATTTACATATTCTTACCTACACACACACAAGCAAATCTACATGTAATAAACTGTTTACAGACAGAATAGCCTATAGTCATTGTAATACAAATCCTCAAATCTTTGCAAAATAATTCCTTCATAGTTTAAAAATTTACGTATAAACTTTTTATCCATAATTTTCTTGGGTGTAGGTGCTCAGGTGCTGGCAGCG
>VZSZ01009644.1:113339-180510 GCA_013398815.1 Ibidorhyncha struthersii
GCAATACGAACAGCAAGGTCAGAAAAAGAGGAGGGGGAAGCAAGTGATGCTCCAGGCACCGGAGCAGATGTTCCACTGCAGCTTACAGAATCATTTAGGTTGGAAGGGACCTTTAAGGTCATCAAGTCCAACTGTAAACTTAACACTGCCAAGTCCACCAGTAAACCACATCCCTAAGCACCACTTCTACACATCTTTTAAATATCTCCAGGGATGGTGACTCAACCACTTCCCTGGGCAGCCTGTTCCAATGCTTGACAACCCTTTCTGTGAAGAAGTTTTCCCTATTATCCAATCTAAACCTCCCCTGGTGTAACTTGAGGCCATTTCCACTTGCCCTGTCACTTGTTAATTGGGAGAAGAGACAGACCCCCACCTCGCTACAACCTCCTTTCAGGTAGTCATAGAGAACAATAAGGTCTCCGCTGAGCCTCCTTTTCTCCAGGCTAAACAGCCCCAGTTCCCTCAGCTGCTCCTCATAAGACTTATCCTCCAGACCCCTCAGCAGCTTCATTGCCCTTCTCTGGACACACTCCAGCACCTCAATGTCTTTCTTGTAGTGAGGGGCCCAAAACTGAACACAGTACTCAAGGTGCGGCCTCACCAGTGCTGAGTGCAGGGGAATGATCACTTCGAGTCCTGCTGGCCACACAATTCCTGATAAAAGGCAGGATACCGTCGGTCTTCTTGGCCAATATTCCTGTACACTGGCAAAGATTTTCAAAGCAGGACAAAAGTGAAAGCTTCACTAAGTCTTAACTGAGCTACTCGCTCAGTGATAAGAACACCAACGAGCCAGAAACCCAATTAGTTCAGTTTTCCTACATATTTCTGTAGACCCTTCACTAATGAATTATCAGTTTCAAGTTAAAAGCTTCTAGAACAAGTTTAGTAATACACTGTTCCTGATTTAAGTGAACATATTTCATGTTCTAGAACAACCTCTTCCTCCTTTTCCTGATTTTTCTACTGTACACTTGTGAAAGACTTGAGCTTAATTATTCCCCACCATCAACTGACAGACCATTTATTCAACTACCACTCAGAATACAACTTCAGAGTGCGAAGATTTTTATTTTGTGCTGGAGGCGTGTAGAAGCCACTAGTCCTGAACTGCTGTCCCTTAGCAAGGGACACAGCGTGTTTAGTACCTGTAGCACTTTCCATCAGCGGAGCAGGTATTTCCCTGCAGCCTGTGAAAGAGACCACATCAGAGCAGATATCTGCACCACAGCCTTGAGGACCCCACACTGGAGCAGGTGGATATGCCCTGAAGGACACTGCAGCCTTGTGGAGAGCCCACAGTGGAGCAGATTTTTTCCTCAAGGACTCGCACTAGAGCAGGGCAAAGTGTGAGGAACAGGGAGTGGCAGAGATGAACTGTTACAGACTGACCGCAACCTCCCATCCCCCATCCCACTGTGCTGCGGGGTGGGAGGTAGAAAAGTCAGGGAATGAAGGAGTGAAGTTGAGCCTGGGAAAAAGGGGAGATGGGGGAAAGATGTTATTTTGATTCTTGTATTTGTTTCTTGCTATCCAAATGTGTTTTAGTTGGCAATAAATTAAATTAATTTTCCCTGAGTCTGTTTTGTTCATAATGGTAATTGGTAAGTGGTCTCCTGCTCTTTATCTCATCCCATCCTATTCTCCCCTCCCTGTCCTGTTGAGGGGAAGTGAGAGAGTGGCTGAGTGAGCATCTTGCAGCTGGCCAAGGTCAACCCACTACAAGAATACGCAAAGGCAAAATATTTTGTTCAATAAAATATTTGCTTACATTTTTACCACTCCAAAGCATTATCACCATACTAAA
Organism: Ibidorhyncha struthersii; assembly: GCA_013398815.1. NCBI lineage: Eukaryota > Metazoa > Chordata > Aves > Charadriiformes > Charadriidae > Ibidorhyncha > Ibidorhyncha struthersii. Next base: position 115,150 of record VZSZ01009644.1, read on the forward strand.
CTCATGCTGATCTAACCCTTATGCTGTCTTATATTATTATGTATTCAAAGTCATGCCAGACATCTCACAAAAAAAAAGATGCCATTAAAAAAAAACAAAATTGCAAATTTTACACATTCAACTATATTTCTCATAATATCGATTAAAATGAAGTACTGTATTCAGTACAAGAAAGACACGGAAATATCAGAATAAGTTTGTTGGAGGGCTACCAAAGTGGTTAGGGGGCTGGAGCACATGAGCTCTCTCGGGAGGGACTGGGACAACTGGAGTCATTCAGCCTGGAGAAGGCCAAAGGGAGATCCTACTGCTGTCTACAGCCACGTGCTGGGAGGGTACACAGAAGAAGGAGCCAAACACTTGTCAGAAGTGTACTGTGAGGGGATGAGTGGCAATGGATACAAGCTGAAACACTGCAATTCCACACAGGTGTATGGAAAGCTTTTTATGGAATCTCAATCCTTGGAGCTAATTCAGCATTTGACTGGACAGCCCGTGGAGCAACCTGCTCTACCTGGGCTTGTTTTGAGCAGGACATTGGACTCCTGGATATCATCTCCAGAGATCTCTTCTGATCCAAATTACTCCATGAATCTAAAAATTGTAGTAAACTTGTATCAAAGTAGGACAATAAGTTGATGCAGGTATGACTTTAAATCTAAAATTCAAAATTATTATTTTGAACAGGCTCAGCTTCACTGAGGAAATGTAAATTGAAACTCCAAGTCAAACAAAAAAAAAAAAAATCACAAAAAGCTCACTTGAATGCAACTTGTTTGCCTCAAGCCTACAATAAATATGGGGCTGCTCTCCCATTAAAAAATATCATCTGCCCATGCCCATAAGGTGAAAAACACCACAATCCATTGGGCTATTCCAGGCTGAAAGGAAATAATGCTTCCCATTAGGCACCTGGTAATGTCTCATTTTCTAGTATTACAAGCTTCTGAATGTATCCTACTACATCAAGAGATAACAGATTTGTCACCAGTTTACTCACTCCAGCTACCTTAACTGGAAAGATAAACAGTCTAAATTTAAGAAAAACATGCACACTTCTTACACACACTCACCAAATAAAGGGCACATGCTTGAAATTTTATATAGGCTGCAGCCTGTAGACTGGGGATCCGAGTGAAGTATTAATGTTATGTTATTGGGTGTATTTCACTTCACAAATGAAAATGGTTATACAAGCACACTATAAGAAACACCATAAATTAAGACTTTCCGTACTCTGTACTCTTGTGCATACACACACGCTGTAAATAAGCACATTCTATGAGAAAATACAGCACAAGTTAGACAGTGCTCCCCTAGTCAGCAGGTATCTATTATGTTATCAAGACAATTTAATGTCATTGTGCTTTCCATTATGTTATACTACTCAAATTCACCTCTGAAAAAAAGTAATAAACTTTTTCAACTCATTTTCACCTTTCTTACATATAAAGACTTCACAAATACTAATATGGTTACATTCACGACACCTTCAGAATATACAACTTCATCTCCATCTGAGACAAAAATTACCACTGAAAAGAAAGGCTGACACAAAAATAATTCACTAATACTGAGAACTTCCACAAAATACATCCCACTAAAAAAGCTTGTCCTCAAGTACAAGGAACATGTCAGAAACACATTGGAAGTGTTCAGTATCACATAAGTTTCCTAGAAATTGAACTCAATCAAGAATTGACCTTTCCCCCCCCGCCCCCCTTCTTCCCGTCCCTTCACTTATCCATAAAATACCTTCCAACCTCTGCCACAAGAGGTAAACCTACTGCAAGTCTTCACTATAAAACACTGATTCATCCCTACAGTACCTCCGCTTTGTTCAATGAGGAAGGAGTCCTGTAGGAATAAAACCATTACAGGATTCTTTAGGTGGAGTTATAATACATAAATCCAGAAGATAAAACAAATTAAGGCAGCTAGGAAATTTCATTTCTGGCTCTCTGAGCTAGTGACTCAGCAGTTTGGCTTAGTAACAGCCAAAGTCCTGATGGTGTCCTGGATGGAACTAGTACACACAGAGCTGGCTGTTAACATCTATGAAGCTCTACTGAGCCTATGTATTTAAAGATTTCAAGACATAACCAAGTTTCGGAATACCTGGGTAACAGGTACAGAGATCAAAAGGTTTCCATAAAAAACTTCAAGTCAGAGCTACTTCTTTTGAATCTGCTTGATGATTTAAAATCTTCTTTCTTCCAAATTCTTTTTTCCTACCAGTACACGACACCTTCAGTTTACAAGTCTAGCTAGTCACAGCACGCACCACTTGTCTTAGGTATCTGAAGGGAAGGCTCATGGCACTAAACTCAACTGGAATTCAGTAATACATCTAGTACATAGAATAACAGCCCAGTGAGAAAGTTTGTATGAAATAGCACATGCTGATATAAAAGACTGAATAAATATCTGTGCATACATACCTTCTCACCCATGATTATTGGCACCAAGTGGTCTAGTAAATTGAATTCTGCCACAGGGATTATAACTGTACACTTAAGAACAGTGAATGTTGTAAGTCGAGTGGGAATGTATTCCTCCAATGATGCGACTTCTTCAGAGCTTGGCATAGTTCTATTTCCATCCATAATATCTACAATAAATCAGGATTACATATGTTTGACTAAAATATATAAAATAACTCCTATAGTTGCTGTTTCAGAAATGGTCAGCGACTTGCAAAAAATGGAAAGCATTTCCCCCCCCTTCATAGTTAATAATTTTATTCCACACTGGTTCTACTAAGGCTAAATGCAATCCTAACTGGATTTTCCTTACTTTGAAATTTGTATCTCTTTCTCAGAAACCCATCTTAACAGTTTACCATAGCTTGTTTCCATTCATTTTTATACTTTATAACTATTATTTCAAACTAATAAATACATACCAACAGGGATAATTTTGGAGTCTTAGAGAAGAAAGTAAGTTAGAGTTGTCAATGAAATAAGCACTCCTTACTCAACAAGAGGCTTGTGATTGAAACAAATGGCCTCCAAAGCGTCTGAAATTATCTCAGAGGTATATCCAGCACTGATGGGGACATTGCAATCAATTTTATCTTTATTTTAAATTTTGCTCTTTGGACTCATAAAATTCCCTGACCGATTTGGAGTTTAACTCTTTGGAAGAGCACTGAATTTGGTCTGGTTTAATTCTCTATATTTGCATATATGCAGTAGGAGCATACCTGGCTTAGTTCTGCTGTACGGTTCATATTCATGTTCCAGAGCACAAACTATCATTTTCATTATCCGGTGCACCGCACTGCTATCCAATCGAAGATTCAGTGGACCCACAATGAGGCTTTTTGTAGACATCTCCTGAACACTTCCAAAATCTTCACTCTTCACTGAAGAAAGATCTTGCTGATTCCCAGAAACTACAAGAAGTTTTATAAATAACAACAATTTACACCAAACAATTGGACATAATAAAATTTATCATCAGCTACTTTTTTTCAAATCCTGTGATCACAGACTTCTACAGAAAATATAACAATGCAAAAAGAACACATAAATATACCGTGACTAGTTTAACATGTTCAATCAAGCGTTATTCCTGTTTAATGCTAAGCAAACAGGGCAAGATTCTGCCTTGCCTCCAAGCACAGCACAACTTAGGAACCTTTCCATTAACTTTTTATCTCTCAAGCTTAGGACTCTTTGAAGGTGTCCAAACTATCTCTCAACTTCTGTGCCAACTTAACCCGAGGTGCCAGTGACAGCCATGCTGTTCAAAACTTCCTACAGTTTACCACAAAGATATCCATCCCAAATAATTAAGGAAAAGGCGTGCTGGAAAGAAACTACAGATATGGGCCCTTGAAAAGCTAGCTGCTGGTAGACGAGCTAGAACAGTGATGAGACCCACACTCGCTTGTATTGTCATAAACCTGACTGACCCTTCCTTCCATTCACTGATGAGGTAAAGCATGGGCAGCAAGAATGAAAACTTCTTTAATTATGTCTCAGACCATTTTTAGAAGGACTGCCACAGAGATAAAAGGGTGGTTTAGTTTCTGTATACAAAAGATCCATAACCTTTGTGTTCAGAACAGCAACTAGGGTACCAAGTAAAGCATAGCTATCCCTTTTTCTGATATAGATATAGGGTAATGAGGTAGACCGAAATCACAAATTCACTGTACACAGGCTACTCATCAGCTATCGAACAGTATGACTACATTTCTCTAAGAAAACTTCATGGAAATTCTTCAGTTAAATGATGCAAATTTCAGAATCTTAAGTTTTCCTGTTACATATGACTTGTAAAAAAAAAAAATACCCTCACCCCTCTAATATATTTAGTTTGCAGAATTTAACTCTTTTTTTTCTACTAAATCATCACTTTGACAGCATCTTCATTGCTTTGACACAAGCACTAAACATTAAATATCTTGCTAACCATTACACAAATGAACAGTCTGACAAAATAAGAAGATTAAATGGATTCTAAATCTACCTATAAAAATGAAAAAGTTCTGAGATAAAATTGTAGGACAACAGTTTAATTCATTCAGTGAATCTGGATAGCACATACTCCTTAGATAGCAAAGTACGCCGTAATCCATCCAGTCAAAGCTGTGACAAATAGGAAAGCCAGGAAATGCACAGACATTGCCATCAATTACACCTTGGTTCCCACAATTTAATGCATCTGCAATTGCAGAGTTGTTCATTTCATATGTTCTTCTTGTACTCACAATCAAGTCATGCCACAGAAGCCAAGGTCTCTGTAAGCAGTAGACTGACTTCTTCCATGATGATCTTTCTCAACAGTAATATTTTTCAAGTGATTTCCAAGCTCTTACCCAACGTGGATCTTGTATACCTACTCAATGCAACATAGATTCCATCCCTTCCTCTTTTCACCCATCTGCTCAGATGCAAATCAACCTATTTCCTTGCATGCATCAAATAACCTCCTGCCTTTCTGTTACAGTAACAAACTAAATACACCTGTAGAGAGAAATATGACCCAAAACCACCAGAAAATCTGACAATTCCAAATTCTTGTTATACCATCCTCCTTACTGACACAATCTGTCCGTACTAACATAAATGGCAAGGCAAGCTCAGCTCATCAGACTGGGCAGTGGGAGCTGCACCTGCTGCAGGCAGTTGACTCCCCCACTTTGTCAAAGAGCCATAGGACCTGTCAGCTTCTGTGTAGCTGAGGCTTTGTGGTTAAGCAGCCGGCATGGTGTGCTTCATAACTTCAACGCAAATCTTACTTTTCAAGCAACTGGAAGAAAGCATGTTTTATTTCTGGTTGCCTGAGAGGAACCTAGTTATCTTTCACCCTCCAGGGAACACATCCTTTAGCCTCCCTCTTCCTTTACTGTACTTATTCAAAACAGTTTTTTTAATGGGAAAAGTGAGCTTTGGCAAAAAGGAAGGCAAGCTAGGTTTGGGGTTTTTTTCCTTATGTTTAAATCATATTCTACAAAATGTTCTTGCTTCTAAGCACTGGTGAGGAAAAGGTCCCGGAATAAACTGAGACTATGCCGAATTTGACAGAGCGCTGCCCTAATGCTCTGCAGACCTTTACAAGCCTCAGCAGAAGAATTAACTTTGTACTTAAAAGCTAAACAGAAGTTGATGGTGAGAGCATTTATAGCCTCTGCTTCCCTTGGTGTTTTGTTTACCCTTTCCGAGAAGAAAAAGAGGGGGGGGGGGAAAAAGGAAAAAAAAAAAGGACAGGAAATACTACCATATAAAACCTAATTCAAATCTTCAGATGAAACTGAAGTTACCACCTTTTTAATAAATCCTGAAAAAGACATTTTTAAAAAAAAAAGCCAGCATACAGCCTGCTGTCAGGGTATGCTTTATTTAATATACAGTTAACACACATTCTTGTCTTTCCATTTCTACACAGTATCCAGTTCAGATGAACACTATTAAGAAGTGTAAAAAACCTTAACCTCAAAAAATATCAAGGCCAAAAGCCTGTAGAAGTAATAACAGCCTACCTTTTCAAACAGAAAAAAAAACAAGCTCATTTGTATATATTGTATGTACATGAATAATATACTGAAGTGACAGCATTTACACAAACCACTTTCTGGAATAGTTCCATTTAATTCTAACTAAGTGCAAAGAGAATGTAGTAGAAAATCTATTGGTTCTACAGAAGTAGCTGATCACAAATTACTATTGAAACTTCACAGACGCATAAAGGAAAATAATTTCTGATCACTGAGTATTCAATTCTCCATAAACAATATGTCTAATTCTAACTGAAAAAAAAAAATTTCAAATGAGTGCTGCATAACAAACTTGCCATCAAAATAGATAGGTACACACTATAAAAACAATATAACTCCAGAAGTACACCCTGTGAGGTCTGTAGGTCACACAAATCAGTGATCAGGGAACTGATAGGCTACACAATATTTCAGGGAAATCACTATTTTATATTGATACAAACAAAAAATAGCAAGATAAAGTTGGAAGGGAAGGACAGAGTTTCAAAGTAAGACTACCATGCATGACTATCTATCTTGTTTTCATTCAAAATACTAAAAGTGATTAATGCACTTCCATAAGTGACAGATGAAACTCCTGAGGTTAATGTTGTCCATGAGGCACTTGTGGTTTAATCAGTAATCGTATGCTTCACAAAAGGTTAAAGGGGCAAAGAAGGTGTCAAAGCAAAATTGCCTTGACAGATAAAAATCTTACAATCACAGTTACAGCCTCCCATAACTTAAGTTCGGTTAAGTTTTTTAGGGGAAGGTGGTGTACACTGACTGTAACTAAAAACATAGTTAACAATGTCAAAGCAAGAAATAGTAAAATTTTACATAAATACTTCCATATAAACATCACATATTTAAAATGTGGCAAGATTTATATTGTTTTCAAAATCTTGAGGTATTTATACCTTCATTTCAAATGAAATAATCTATACCCATTTGATCACGTTCTGTTTAATAATTACATACTTGACTCGCAATACAGAAAAATTAGCTGGAAAATAACTAGCAGAAAATGTCACATTTGTTTTTCTGATGAACAAAACTATATGAAAATTTAAGGTTTTAAGTTCTTGATCCTAGAGCTACAACAACCATTTAAGCCATTAACTTAAAAATTAATTACTTTATTTGTTCTTTTATGTAGTCAGGTAGCTGAAATTAGAGGAGTAATACTGAAATAAAAGCACACAGCAAGGCTTGATAGGAAGCCAAGCTACATTTTGTGAGGTGTTTTCCTGTTGACTGATGCAGGAAATAAAAGCCAAGGCCTTGACAAAACAAACTGAAAGAAATAGAAGAGAAGGTAAGGTGGGGAAAAGAAAATACCAGTAGCCTGGCCCTGAGAAAAAAAAAAAACAAAAAAAGCATTTTGAGTTCAGCAGTTTCTGAAATAGGTTACTTACAGTCAGAAAAAGATGTCATTAAATTCCTTGTGCATTCAGAGAAACAAGACAAAATACTCCACAAAAACAATTTTTCCTCATAATCAAATAATCTGTGCATATTCAAATTTTTATACCAAAATTCAAAAACGTGATAAGGCTTACCCTAGGTCTTCAACTTCTCTACATAAATGTTCTGCATGCAATTAAACAATTATTTCTTTATTTAAACAAGTAGTACATTGCAGTAGAAGCTTGTCTTAGTGTACATTTTCTCAGCCTCACATCACACTCTTGGTACAGAGAGGAAAGTCTCAGGGCCAGGAAAGAACTGTGAAATTACCTAGTGTATCCCTCTACTGTCAAAAGCAATAGCATCATTTATTTCTTTTTATAAGCTTTGCATGATCCATCCTCTAACCAAACTGGAAGGTGTTCTTTCCTACTCTTTTTATGCTTAATGTCCAACAAGTCCAGGAAAAAAAAAACATTAGGAGTTAAGACTTCTCTTACATAGAGACAAAAACATGCAAAAAACTGCAGATGGTTGGACTAGGTAGCAAGGACAGATCAATGTTCAGTCACAAAATAGCAAGACATTCCGAACAGACGTTCACAGAAATAGTGTTCATGATAATAAATACACAGGTGGGGAAGAAAGCATTATTTAGGCAATAAAACTGCACAGCAGCCGTAGATGACAATCTTACCGGGGTGGGGGGAAATCACACTGCAATTCACAATAAGAATATCTGTACAAAAATATATACATATTAATTGCTGATACATTAAACTCCTTTGTCCTGACTTTTGTGACACTTACAAAAGTAGATATACTTACTGCACTGAATCCACTGTGTTGTCTAAGATTTAGAAAATAATTGATAGGAATCTCAAAAATTACGTGGAATTGGCTAATATCTATGTGTGCATGGTTTAGGCTAATATTTGCTCACAAAATTTTTATGGTATGTATTTTTAAAGACTAATTCTCCACACTATATCTCATCCTTACATTTTTATTTGCAAGAGAAAATGACAGTCCTTTTCAACGTCTGCACCAAGTAGATGATCAACTTCATTCTTCAACCAAAGTTTCTCAAAAGATTTCCCCCCCCAAAGTTAACAATGACAACAACTTAAAAAAAGACATCATACTTTATGAACTTCACCACTGCTACAAGAGAATTATTTTCAGTCTAGTAACTGACTATAAAAGTTATCATTGTGATTACTTATGCAGGAAAAAAAAAGGAAGAACACCGACAATCAACAGCTAACCAAAACAGCTCATGTCAAATGCATCAATGAAGATGAAACCATTTTAACGACAAACCTGATGGTAAATCTAAGGTAAGTTAGAGGACAGTTGGTCAAGGACCAGCTGGGCATGAAAACTGTTGTTTCTATTGTTTAACAGGGTAAACAACAAATGAAAGGTACCTTTGCCACTGGTGCTTTCCATTGTGTACAAGTAATCCATGTAGAAAGCCCCAAACCTCTGCATTCCAGCTATCTCTGTGTATGTCTCCTACCAACAAAGCAAAGCAAACAAAGAAAACATTGTATTAGGAAAGAATCTTGAGATTACCAACTGATAGGTTGGTATGAGAGAGATATATTCATGTTTGGATTTGTGCATCAACACACGGAAAGGCTTATCAAAACAAAGGACAGAGGTTATCCCAAAGAATTCACCTTTCCGATAGGTAATGTAAGTTCTATTTGAGGCCACACAAAGGCACATCCATAATTCCAGTGGACATGCTGACCAATTCATCAATAGCATCTAGTTAATTAGTACCTTTAATGGAGTAAATATTCTTCACTTGACCTCTTGCATCCAACAGATCTGCCTAATTAAATACACTGAAAACTGAAGCTCATTCGTTCCAGCTTTTTTATTTAAGGAATATTGTGGTTTTACCTTTCAACAGTAGGAGACTCAAGACTTCATGCCATTATTGGGATTAATACATAATATAATCCCTTATTATACAGCAAGTTTGCTTCCCCTCTTGCCAAGAAAATAGGCAAATCATAAAAGCATGGAAAACAGGCCAAGGAAAGAGTTAAGCTTAAAACTAAACTACACTATGGGAAATGTTTGAATATGTATAGGTACTTGCGATTTCACTAATTTCTTTTTTTAATGGGATTCTTCAGGGTTACACTTCATCAGTAGTACTAAAAAGGTGAAAATAGTAAAATTTAAATTTAAAAGAAATGAGATATATTCAAACTTTTAAATGGCTTACCTGTACAAAGTCCAGAACTCAACCTGTGACCACACCTGGAAGGGACCGCTTTGGTCACCACATCCAGTCTTTAATAATTGCAGACAGTCACGGAATAAAGTTTTATGGCACAATTTACAAAATAGACTATTGGTGACTGAAAATTTGTCTCTACCAAAGACAGAATTAGCAAGACTATCTAAGTAGACAAATATGGCACACAGACAATAAAATTAACATTGCCCGAGATCTGGCTTCTGAGAGAGCACTTCTTAGTTTGAAGACCATGCACTACGTACTGGTTGGGTTTAAAGAGGTATGTGCTGGTAAAGCCTGACCTTTTGCTAACATTCTCTCATATCTCTGTTTTTCTCTGCAGGTGTTCTGCAGTTAGTGCTTTTGGAAACTGTGGCACTCATTCAGCTTTCAGGCAGGAGGGGAGTTTGAGGTTTCTCTTGGACATGTTTTATTTATTTATTTATTTATTTTAAAACACAAACAGGTTTACTTTTTTTTGGCCATCTGCAAAGTAAGGCTCAGTTAAACATGACAAAGTAATGAAAATCATTCCTTTAATAGTACACAGATCTAAATAATCATTAGAAATCCATTGGAGAGCATTAGAAATTTTTTTCCTAAGAAAAATGTAATTCTCTGACCTTATGATGAGCTGCATCCAATATAAATTCCGCACGAATACTGTTATTTTCTGGACTTCGGTAATCAAATAGTGAATTTGTAAGGTACGTCATCCCTTTTGCACTCAAATTTTCTCCGCAATTAAAGAAGTAAGCCTCCTTCATGAGGTAGCAGAAAATAATAAGGCAAGGGAGAAAAAGAAAATACAGTCGATTAACAGAGCAGTTTCAATTCTGTCATAATACACTAATGCCATGGTAGCATCCCTCAAAAGCATATTTCATTATGAATGAAGAACACTAAAGTTCCTGTCTGCTCCCTCCCCATTTTCAAATCAATCAAAACAGCCTGAACTAGTAAATATTATAGAACCCATGATACAGAACATACTAGTTTCATTTTAACAGAAAATAACCTCAGATCACCGTTACTCTGAATTCTGCCCCATCCTCTTGTCATTACCTACTCTCATTTCTCTGATCAATGCCTTTCAGATGCTTTATCTATTGTCCTCACGATAAGCAGTTATTTCAGTGTATGACCTCCTTGCTACGGTCTCAATCTTCTTTATTCATCTAGATTTTTACACACCTTCTCCATATCCCAAACCCTCTATCCTCCTGAAATCAACACAGCTTTTCCATCAAAAGTTATCCTTCCAAAACAGTTATTTATGATATTGATTTTTTCCAACCATCTATTCTCAATTACATATAACAAAGCTGGAACCTTTATGTACAGTCCCAACTGTAGCAGTACAGAAAGACAACAGGTGAGGCAGTATCAACATCACCGCCGTTCCCGCAAAAGCAGATATTTTCTTAAACTCACACCCTAGAGGGATGGCAGAAAAATTAAAAAAAGAAAAAAGCCAGATGTCCCTTATCAACTAACCTACAGGAAACTCATTCGCTCACCCACCCACACCAATGCAAAAATCACTTCTCTCATGATTTTATACCTCACAATCTCACAGTTGCTGCAGATGAGGCTGCCATCCATCCTCACATCCCCAACCATGTCCCCCTTGTATCTAGCATGGGCAGCACAGCATCTTTTACAGTTGGCTCATGCTTGCCTCCCTAGCCTGTCTTTCTGGAAAAGCCTATGTCTACCCATTGTAGCACACCAGTCATGTAACATGTCCCACCATACTTCTATATATCCTCTATAATAATGTCATACACTACAGCTGCGTAAGAATATCTAATTCTTCTCGCTTGTTTTCTGCGCTGCACGCATTTGCATGCAAACACCTGAGATGATGCCAAGAAATGCCGCTCCCACAGGGGAAGTACAGGGATCTGTCCCATCATACCTACCATAGTACAGTATATGATAATTTTCCAGCTAAGGAGATACTTTACATTAATATACCGTCCCTTTATATTTTCTTCCATATTCTTAATTTTTCTCCTTGAACACTTTCTAGACTTCACAGAGCACTAACATCAAGTTAACAGGTCTGCTGTTGACTGCATTTCTGTTTTTTATTTAAACACAGATAATAATTGCTGTTCTCTGGTACTTTAGGACACTATTCTACCTATAGTTCACCCCAAAAATCCTCATTATTGAGTTTAGAACTTCACATACCATTTCATTAAATATTTTAATAGTAGTTCATATGGATACCTGATTTGGTCTTAAGCAACCACGCTGTCATTCTATTTAAGATATAGAAATTAATACATAATGATAGGGGTTAGAGGAGTTGTCAAAAAAGCCTTATGTTTTGCAGCTTCTCACTCTTAGATACTTGTCTTTCTAATTGTAAGGAACATACATTGAGTTCTATATTCCAGTAACACATTCAAAAAACTTAAATCACAACTGGTAGCAGCCTTTTAAAGTCTTGCAATCGAGTATTTTAATAAATAAATTGGCCTTCTGTGATGGAGCGCCTACATCAGTGGACAAGGGAACAGCTACAGATGCCATCTACCTGGACTCCCATAAGGCCTTTGACACAGTCCCCCACAACATCCTTCTCTCTACATTGGAGGCATACGGATTTGATTGGTGGATTGTTTGGCAGATGAGGAATTGCTTGGATGATCACAACCAGAGGGTAGTGGTCAATGGCTCAACGTCCACATGGAGACTGGTGACAAGTGGTGTCCCTCAGGGGTCCATATTGGGACCAGTATCGTTCAATGTCTTCATCAATGACATTGACAGTGGGATCGAGAGCACCCTCAGCAAGATTGTGAATGACAGCAAGCTCAGCGGTGAGGTCAACATGCCTGAGGGACGGGATGCCATCCAGAGGGACCTGGACAAGCACAAGAAGTAGGCCCGTGGGTACTGGGGGATAAAACACTGGACATGAGCTGACAATGTGTGCTCACAGCTCAGAAGGCCAACCATATCCTGGGCTGCATCAAAAAGAAGCATTGCCAGCAGGTCAAGGGAGGTGATTCTGCTGCTCTACTCCAGTCTTGGCGAGACCTCACCTGGAGTACTGAATCCAACTCCAGAGCCCTCTGCATCCAACTCCAGAGCCCTCAGCACATGAAAGACATGGGCCTGCTGAAGGGGTTCCACAGGAAGGCCACAAAGATGATCAGAGGGCTGCAGCACCTCTCCTATGAAGACAGGCTGAGAGAGTTGGGGTTATTTAGCCTGGAGAAGAGAAGGCTCCAGAAAGATGTTTTAAAGAAGATGGGGACAAACTTTTTAGCAGGGCCTGTTGTGATAGGACATGGCATAATGGTTTTAAACTAAGATAGGGCAGATTCAGACTAGATAGAAGGAAGATATTTTTTCCAGTGAGGGTGGTAAAACACTGGAACAGGTTGCTGTACTGTTTTTTGTGGCAAGGTTTTGGTAGCAGGGGGCTACAGGGCTGGCTTCTGTGAGAAGCTGCTAGAAGCTCCCCATATGTCCGGTAGAGACAATGCCAGCTAGCTTCAAGACAGACCTGCCACTGGCCAAGGCTGAGCCAATCCAAAATGGTGGTAGCACCTCTGTGATAAATGTATTTAAGAAGACGGGCGGGGGGGGGGGGGAGGGCAAAAAAAAANNCGGACAAAAAACAGCAGAACAGTAATTGCAGGAAGAGAGAGGAGTGAGAATACGTGAGAGAAACAACTCTGCAGACACCGTCAGTGAAGGAGGGAGTGGAGGTGCTCCAGGTGCCAGAGCAGAGATTATCCTGCAGCCTGTGGTGAAGACCATGGTGAAGCAGGATGTCCCCCTGCAGCCCACGCAGGTTAACAGTGGAGCAGATATTCACCTGCAGCTCATGGAAGACACCATGCTGGAGCAGGTGGATGCTCAAAAGAGATTGTGACCCCATGAGAAGCCCATGCTGGAGCAGGTTTCTGGCAGGACCTGTGGACCCATTGAGAAAAATGCCCACACTGGAGCAGGTTTGCTGGCACAACTTGTGATCCTGTGGGGGACCCACGCTGGAGGAGTCTCTTCCTGAAGCACTGCAGCCCATGGAAGGGACCCATGCTGGAGCAGTTTGTGAAGAACTGTAGCCCATGGGAAGGACTCACATTGGAGAAGACTGTGAAGCACTGTCTCCTGTGGGAGGGCCCCACACTGGAGCAGAGGAAGAGTGTGAGGAGTCCTCCCCCTGAGGAGGAAGGAGCAGCAGAGGCAACGTGTGATGAACTGACTGCAACTCCCATTCCCCATCCCCCTGTGCCGCTCAGGACAGAGGAGGTAAAGAAAATCAGGAGTAAAGTTAAGCCTGGGAAGAAGGGAGGGGTGAGGGGGAGGTGGTTTTAAAATTTGGGTTTATTTCTCACTATCCTACTCTGATTTGATGGGGCAAATAAATTTGATTTATTACCAAAGTCAAGTCTATTTTGCCTGTGATGGTAATTGCTGAGTGATCTCCCTGTCCTTATCTCGATCCGTGAGCCTTTCATTCTATTTTGTCTCCACTGTCCAGCTGAAACAGGGAATGATAGAGTGCCTTTAGTGGGCACCAGGTGGCCAGCCAGGGTCAACCCACCACAGTTGCCCAGAGAGATGGTAGATGCCCCATCCCTGGAAACATTCACAGTCAGGCTGGGTGGGGCTTTGAGCAACCTGATCTAGTTGAAGATGTCCCTGCTCACTGCAGGGGAGGTTAGACTAGATGACCTTTAAAGATCCCTTCCAACCCAAACTACTCTATGATGATTCTAAAGCATACCAGAATTGCTTATTTAGTAAGTCAACTGATACTTCAATATACTCACTTCTTCACTCCTATTCATGTTCTCTTCAAAGTCTTTAATTCCCATAATTCCTTTAAGGCACATAGCTTGGCAACCAACAAAACCTATTTGGCAATCAAAGAAAAGTTCACCTTTCATAAGGACCTAGTGAGGAAAAAAAAAAAAAAAAAGGAAGTGATATTTTGAAGAATTCTACTCCATGAGAAACAGAAAAGATAGAGAAAAGTGAACCAAAATATCCAAAATATGTTTAGGTTTATGTATTTAGAGCTTTAATAAATAGCAAGATAATCAAACAGTGCACTTAGAAGGAAGGGATTACTTTAGAGTCTGTTCACTATAACACTAGAAATTTAAAGAATTTCTGTTTACATGATTATTACAATACACACATCCAATATAACAGAATATGAACAATCAGTAATGAAATAATTTCAAAATATTTTATTAGTAACTATTTACTACAGTATTCATAATGAATAAAAAAAAAAACAAAACTGTAAGTGGAGAATTACCAATTACCTCAACTGTGGTTCCTTCTTGTTCCCAGCATATAACTTCTTTGGATTTTACTTTCTGAGGGCTGTAATAACTAGTTTCAGCTTGCATTTCAGTGAGCTATGAAACAACAGGATAAACACGTTATATAAGTCAATATTAGTATTAAACAGCACTAATGTCATTAATATACAGAACTGATGAAGACAAATTAAATTATGGGCTAAAATTTATTAACCAGCAGGGAACAGGTGCAGTTAAACAGCTGTAACACATTATCCATATTAGAACTTCTCATATTCAACTTCTGGTTGAAGTATGCCATAACAGAGTTTTAAATCCACTATAGTATTTTTAGTTTGCTTATCTAAAAGAGAAACTATGTGAAAAGATGAAACAGATACACAGCTGCATTATTAAGATAGTATCAAATTAGCTTATAAATTGCTGTAAAAATCCACAAATACATTATTTATTCTTCGCAGCAAATAATTAAACAGCACAATAATATTAAGGAAACATTTTGATTACAATCATTCTCATTTTTGTTTCTTGTCATAGCAATTGAGAGAAATATGCATTTATATGTCTTGCATGATTTCAATTTAAAAATTTAAAGTGGTAAAACACAGTCAGGTTAAAAAGCACGTAACCTGCAGCTAAGAAGAGGCACGAAATAATGAAGGTGTTATGTTTTGCATTAAAAAAAATTGTGTTCAGCAGCTTAAATAGTTCAAATTCTAATTTTTATAAAAATATCTACAAGCTCTCATTATTTTTAAGAGTGGATACACATGGATGTTGTTTCAAATTAAAATTTTGTAATCCAAATGTCCAGGAAAATTGGATTAAAAAAATCACTAATCACCCTTCAGCTGTGTGCAATTATTGTAGAGGAAAAGCAATTAATTGATTAAAAGAACTCAGACATTACAAGAATCATTTTCACTATTATTAGAAAATGCTACATTTAATTTGGCATGATTTTTAGCTGGAATGATATCAACTGTTCAGAATGCTAATGCAGAAACTTGACCTTATTTTTTAACCAAAATATGAACCACAAATTAATTCCATACATT
The DNA here is from genome assembly GCA_013398815.1 of Ibidorhyncha struthersii. Classification (NCBI taxonomy): domain Eukaryota; kingdom Metazoa; phylum Chordata; class Aves; order Charadriiformes; family Charadriidae; genus Ibidorhyncha; species Ibidorhyncha struthersii. The sequence goes on from VZSZ01009644.1 coordinate 131,167, forward strand.
CTTTGCATGCAAGCAGAACAATGAATTCTGTTTTCCTCCTAACTGTCACCATATTAGTATATTAGATCACTTCAAATTTGAAATTTATAGAATGTAAGATGTTACATTTTAAGTAGTTTTTATCACTTCCTAATATAAAATGTATAAGCTTCCCAGTAAAACCTTAGGAAAGTCCAATCCAGCAAATCTTGTTCGGAAAAGAAGTTCATATTATTTTTAATAAGTTCTCTCACGTGAGGAAAGAGCGCACAAAATTACTACTGCATGACAAAGCACAAAAGAAAGATGTCTGAACCATGATAAATGAGAAATTTGAGTTCTAGTTTGTTGTTCACGTTTTTTTAAGTGGTGTCTCAGGGATATAATTAAAGGAGGAAGAAAACATTTTCCATGATTTATTTTTAGCCTGTTTGTTTTGTTTGGGTTTGGTTTTTTTTTTCTTTAAATGAAGGCTGAAACAGATCGACATAAAAGTACATGACTGAATGCCTGTTGATGCTTTATGTCCTCAAATTTTGCAACCAAATTTGCCAGGACACTGAGGGCATTAAACATTAACCTCCTCACAGAATGCCTGCAGCTCCCAAAGTCACTTGTCTCATCCTTTCTGACAGTTGCTGAGCAGCTAAATGCTGTGCTATGCCACCAAACAAAAACAGCTAAGAGAAAGTAGCCATGAAGCCACTTAAAATGCTCTCTTGTGCACAATTCACAAGCCAAAGAGGCAAAAAAGGGACAGTGAGCTGCTGATGGAATTGAGTGGATAATCAGGCCCATAAACATTATATAAAGTTTATGAAAATCATGGAACAGATCCTCCTAGAAGCTATGCTAAGGGACATGGAAGAACAGGAAGATGATTTGAGACAGCCAGCATGGCTTCTCCAAGGGAAAGTGCTGCTTGACCAACCTCACGGCTTTCTATAATGGAGTGCCTACATCAGTGGACGAGGGAACAGCTACAGATGTCATCTACCTGGGCTCCCATAAGGCCTTTGACACAGTCCCCCACAACATCCTTCTCTCTACATTGGAGACATGGATTTGATTGGTGGACTGTTTGGTGGGGGAGGAATTGCTTGGATTATCGCATCCAGAGGGTAGTGGTCAATGGCTCAACGTCCACATGGAGACTGGCGACAAGTGACATCCCTCAGGGCTCCATACTGGGACAAGTACTGTTCAGTATCTTCACCAATGACATAGACAGTGGGACCAAGTGCACTCTCAATGAGTTTGCGGACGACACCAAGCTGAATAGTGCAGTTGACATGCCTGAGTGTCAGGATGCCATCCAGAGGGACCTGGACCCATGTGAACCTAATGAGGTTCAACAAGGCCAAGTGCAAGGTCTTGCACCTGGGTTGGGTCAACCCCTGCTATCAGTACAGGCTGGGGGATGAAGGGATTGAGAGCAACCCTGCCATGAAGGACTTGAGGGTACTGGTGGATGAAAAGCTGAACAGGAGCCAGCAATGTCTGCTCACAGCCCAGAATCATAGAATTGCCTAGGTTGGAAGGGACCTTTAAGATCATTGAGTCCAACCATCAACCCAGCACTGGCAAACCCACCACTAAATCGTGCCCCTAAGCACCACATCTACATGTCTTTTAAATACCTCCAGGGNATGAAGGACTTGAGGGTACTGGTGGATGAAAAGCTGAACAGGAGCCAGCAATGTCTGCTCACAGCCCAGAATCATAGAATTGCCTAGGTTGGAAGGGACCTTTAAGATCATTGAGTCCAACCATCAACCCAGCACTGGCAAACCCACCACTAAATCGTGCCCCTAAGCACCACATCTACATGTCTTTTAAATACCTCCAGGGATGGCAATTCCACCACTTCCCCAGGCAGCATGTTCCAATGTTTGATCACGCCTTCGGTGAAGAAATTTTTCCTAATATCCACCCTTAATCAACCATACCCTAGTCTGCATCAGAAGAAGCATTGCCAGCAGGCTGAGTGAGATGATTTTGCCCCTCTACTCTGCTCTCATGAGACCCCACCTAGAGTACTGCATCCAGCTTTGGAGCCCTCAGCAGAGGAAAGACAGCGACCTGTTGGAGTGTGTCCACAGGAGGACCACAAAATGGTCAGAAGGCTGGAGCACCTCTCCTATGAAGACAGGCTGAGAGAGTTAGGGTTGATCAGCCTCGAGAAGAGAAGGCTCTCGCAAGACCTTATTGCAGCTTTTCAGTACTTAAAGGGGGCTTATAAGAAAGATGGAGACAAACTTTTTAGCAGGGCCTGTTGCAATAGGACAAGGTGTAACGGTTTTAAGCTAAAAGATGGTAGATTCAGACTAGATAGAAGGAAGACATTTTTTACAATAAGGGCAGTGAAACACTGGAACAGGTTGCCCAGAGAGCTGGTGCCCAGTGAGAGGACAAGGGGCACCGGACACAAACTGTAACACTGGAAACTCCATCTCAATGTAAGGAAAAGATTTTTTACTGATAGAGCGCTGGAACAGGCTGCCCAGAGAGGCTGTGGAATCTTCTTCTCTGGAGATATTCAAAACCAGCCTGGATGCATTCCTGTCCAACTTCAGGTGAACCTGCTGTGGCAGGGAAGCTGGACTAGACGATCTCCAAAGGTCCCTTCCAATCCCTGCCGTTATGTGATTCTGTGATAGATGTGCCATCCCTGGAAACATTCACAGTCAGGTTGGATGGGGCTCTGAGCAGCCTGATCTAGTTGAAGATGTTCCTACTTGTTGCAGGGGAGGATGGACTAGTTGACCTTTAAAGGTCCCTTCCAATCCCTGCCGTTATGTGATTCTGTGATAGATGTGCCATCCCTGGAAACATTCACAGTCAGGTTGGATGGGGCTCTGAGCAGCCTGATCTAGTTGAAGATGTTCCTACTTGTTGCAGGGGAGGATGGACTAGTTGACCTTTAAAGGTCCCTTCCAACCCAAACTATTCTATGATTCTGTGAAAGTACTGCAGTTCAGCCAAAGGGCTCAAAGTCATAAAAAAAAAAAAAAACCAACCTTAATTATTCTGCTGCTCATAGAAATAGTATTATTTCCTGTTCTGAAGAGCTCTGGTCTTGATTTAATACATGTTTAATTGTAAAACAAAGAGCCACTTTCTATTATAGTTAAGTAAGCAATTCTATGTGCATATAGTTTGGCATGTGTAAAAACTGTTTTGCTAATTCAGAACCTTATTTTTAATTTCTGTCAGTACATCTCAATATCTTATTCAGGCTCTCCGTGTTCCCTTCTGCAACCTTACAAAAGGAATAGAGAGAAGCCCAGCAACCATTTTGAGATTGATTTACAGAAAATACTCAAATCTTTCTCTACATACATAGTTTATAGCTCAGAGTATATGCTTACTTTATGCTTTCTTTAATTCAATTCCAACCCATGGAAAAATAATTTCAGCATTATCAACTGAAATTCATATTTGCACATATTACAGTTTAAAAAAAGAAAAAACATTCCTCCAATTCATAAGCTATATGAAGCTAAGATTTTTTACAAAGTATATTTGTATCAACATTAGATAGAATACTGCAATAAACATTCATAGGAAACCTTTTAAGCTTTTTCTCCCATCAAAAAATATTAAATCTAAGTAAATCAAGTGGGTTCCCTTTAAAATTAAAATTTGCAAATTCCACCTCAAATAGCAAAACCACTTCACGCTGCAATTAACATACATTATGATGCGAGAGGAACTTCCAACATTCACGGTTTTTGTTATTCATTACTGTAACATTCCCTGTCTCAAATCAAACAGTAGACAAGCATGCAGATAATCTTTAAGCACTTTCTCAACAAGCCAAATAAATCCTATACGACACAGAAATACTTACCTTAAAAGTCACTGTTGCCTTTGTACAGTAAAACCCAACTGAAACAATAGGATCTTTGAGGGATTGAGATTTCTGCTGATGTAGTGTCGTTCCATCATCAATTCCACTAGAATCATTCTCTTCATCATCATAAGTCACAATAGCAGGAACAAAAGACCAAGCCCAAGAAACCCATCCTTGTTGCTGGTCATCATCTTGATGCAAATAAGGATCTTGATTAATATACTGTGTTGGATATTGCATTACTGAGCTTGTTTCATCTTCTGTGCCTTTTAAAACAAAAACTAAGTCAAATTTCAAAGCAACCATGCTTAAAACTGAATGTATGATACTCACAATTGCAGCATGTGAAATTTATCTAGGACAATGTTCCATGTATCATTCACTGATACTTGATTTATAATGATAGAAAATAAGTAGAAATTTTAGATCTCTGAATATAAGTTTCTAAACACTTGTTTGATTCATTAACATTTTCCTCCAAAAAACATTAAGGATCTCTGCAATAGTTCTATTATTACATTTGCAGCAAGACCTGAATTTGTCACCTATACCACATGCTTTGAAGACTTCTTCCATTAAAGTCCTTCCAAAGTTGCAAATTAAACCCTACTAAATGAGGATATTATTACAGCCTTATAGTTTTCAATTTTAAAATGAAATAAAAAAGGACTTCAATTGCAAAAGCAATCGTAAGAAAAATGTAAACAAAGCACAGATCCAAAAAATTAAAGTTAAAAAACTCCTTTGTTTAAAAGTCAGGTTTTCAAGCATTCAAAGATACAGGTTTATCTACACTCAAAAAAGCTGGTGAGCCACCTGTGACTCAAAAAAAACAAATGTTGGTCTTCTGTGGAAAAAAAAAAATCATCTTATAGAGATAGCATACAGAACAAAATAAGGGTTGCCACAAAGATACAAGTCAAAGATTCATGATCCAAATGAGTAACACTATGTACAAACAGCACAATTAACTGCCTCTCTGGCTTCATCACGGCTCTTACAGGTCTCCCAAGGAGTATTAACTGCTTCAGAGTTACCACAGGCAGTGCAGGATGCAGAACTGTTCCCACAGGGCAGCAATATTGAATGTATTATTTAACTGAGAATGGAAATAGGCATACTCCATTTCTATTTACTTAGTTTTTTTTATCTCAGAGGACCCACTCTTGCAAGTTTTAGAGCTTTCAGACTTTAGCCTAATTGGTCTTTAGTCTTTTAGTACAATTATTTATACACTTGCACAATGGGAGAAAGCATAAGAAAAAACACTCATGAGAACTCTCTGCACATGCTTGGAGGCGAGGACACCTCCTCCCACAAGGGCAATGCAAGCTTCCTTCCTGTTCTCTTTACAAAACAGCATCAGAGATCAGATTTCAGTCCAAATGTAAATCTTGAAACACAGGAAATACAGAAGAGGTGCACATAAAGTCTTGGAAATGGCCAAGAGGCAGAACTGTCAGATGTATAAGGAAAAGAATTCATATGGAGCATTACTTGAGTAGTTTAGCCAAGACTGTTGTTGGCAAAGGACAGAAGAAACAGTGGAAGGTCTGACAAAAGAAAAAAAATGTGAAGGTGTAGGATCTAGGTCACACATAACATTTGGTGTACATAGACATAAAATTCAGCCATCATTTAGCATGCCTCTTTGCTGCAGTACGTTTACACACAGAGACAACAGGAAAAGATGCTAAATAATAGTTTGTTTTATTTTTGAATAACCAAATTAATATTAATATTTTGGAAGCCATTAAAATAAGAAAGAACAGGAGCTAGACTAAAATGGTGATATCTACACACTGTGAGACAAAAAGAGGAAGATACACCCATCTTCTATCACTAAATTAAAACTACTACAACCATTATGTAATCAACAGTCAAACTTTGGAATAAATGCACATCAGCCTAGTAAGCAATCCTTAACATCCTCTAAACACTTCAAAGCATAAATAGAAAGTAAATACCTTTATAACAAGTAATGCATGAAAGGGTTTATGTACTTTGGAAACACGAAAACTCTTTGGTTTTAACTAACTATGCTAACTACTACAACGGCAAACATACAGGATAGTGAAAATAACAATAAAACCCCTATGTTTTATGTACAGCAATTTGTTAAAGGACAAAATGCGCCTAACTCATCAGGTTTCTAAATCCACTCTTGCTAGCTACCCATAGCTGAGATCACACTGGAACAATCTTGTTCCTAGTGTAGGGCAGTTAAGAAATACATTTTACATACATTACAAGATTTCAGTGTGTTTGCATCTTACTGTTTCCACATTCAAACCAAGTTTGATCTTCAGAAATTCACCATCCTCTCTTTTAAGGGGGTTGAGATACTTATCTCTAAGAGTCTGGAAACTGGTATCTCTCACCATAAGTCTGGAACTAATCCAGTAGAAAATTACTCTCTTTGTATTTATTTATTTTTCTGCCTGTGTTAGTTTTCAGCCAGGTAAGGCTGATCCAGCTTAGCCTGTGGCTATATAAATACAAGTGCCGGCACTAGGGGAAGAGGGAGGGAATGCATCACCATCCCTGCTGGCAATAGCATAAACTTTCATCTGGTTGAATCAACCATGAAACTGCATAAATGAAATGTAGTAATTATTTCAAGAACACAGCTGTAGATGTTCATTCTTGTATCACTAAATAATGTAGATATTAAAATTCATTTCCTCATCCATATTTTACCCTCTATAAGCTAAAGAAGCTACTGCAAAAGCTCACAGCTAAGATGACAGTATCATCAATTTTGTATACAAAACTTATGGAATAAATCACATTAAAAACACAAAACAAAAAGTTAAAAAAAGAAATTTGCAAGGAACAAGTTATCTGGCTGTTAACAACAGTTTTGGTGCTGACCTTGAGAATGCAATAGGCCTTAAATTTGTCCTTGCAGCATGAATTGTCCTTGAAGAATCTCAAATGTAATAACACACATGCTTTCAAAGTAACAAATATTTTCTTATTATTTTCCTTTGCATATATTTATTATATGAGGAATGAACAGAAATGACTAACATAGAGGAAAAAAAACAAGTTCAGTGTTTGTAAAAGTTCCCCCCCAATACGTTTATACTCTTCAGTGGCTGTGTTGCCAGACTGAATTTTATTCAAAAGATGTTCATTTTGGATCTAAACCATAGAAAGACTGCCACAAGATAACTTATAATATTCATGATGTTAGTAGGTTAAAATTTTGATATTTAAATAGTTTTACTTCACAGTACCTATTAAAAAAATAGCGGCTCATGATTTATTACACATGCATTACACCAGCACAGCAATATTGATGGAGATTGCACATAACAGAAATTATACCAGCAGAAACTAAAATCCGAGGTACCAAACTCCAGTCTAAAAGGTATTCCACATCTCCTTTTAAAAGCAAATGTACCCCCAGCACTTTCTAGTTGAAAATCTGATGCCATTCTAATTGTAGCATGAATACAGTATTACAACAAAGTTGCACGCTCAAGTGACAGTACTTTTTACACATAGAGGAATCACACTTATTTTGTAGAAGACAACCCACTACAGTGATTCAGGTAACCAGGAATCAGTAAGACTTAAGGGTTTCTTCTTATTTCTGCATCAAGAACAGCAACTTCCTTAAACTCAAACTTCTGGATCCTACTAGACCAGAATACGCTTCCACCTTACAGACAAGCATAAAGCAAGGGAAGAAATCAGAGCTCTCTTTTACAGCTGAGTTGCACAGTCCACTGGATATGGAATGTGACTGTAACATACAAAAACTTCAGGTTCAACTCTACAGAATCCGCTTTTTCATGGTATATACCTCCATCTATTAAACAAATTTCCTCAGATCTCTACTCCTAAGTCTACCTGTCTTGTCTTACTGTAAATTGAAACTACCCTAGTGAAGAACTACGGAGAGAATCACCTTCCAAATTTATTACAAAAACACCAAATAAAGAATAATGCCACAACGATTCTGAAGTGCTGAAATAACACCAATAATTACTTTGAAGTGCTCCCCATGAGATTACTGGGGGTTGCTAATCAATTTTAAAATTCCAATTATTTAAACAATATCCCAATCCCAAAATTAGGAGCAGATGTATGAGTTAGTTAAGGGTGAGCTACAAAACAAGTAGCAGTGATTTTAAAACACCTGAACCAGGACAAGAGGTAGGGGTCCTGTTTTCTATTTTAATGGCAAAGGAGACTACATAATATGAAATACCACAACAAAAGGGCAAGTGCCTCTGGACTGAGATACAAATCACGGGACAATCTCAAAGTGATATGTAAGTGCAGATACCCAATAGGGAGAGAAAGGCTTTAGCTGTCAGACAATGCCAATCCAAAAAGTGTTTTTGTTTCATATCCCACATACAAGTTCAAGCAGAACAACTAGAAACACACTTTGCTCATTAGAAGTATTAAAAAAAATTGCTTACACTCTGCCGTCTGCCTTAAACTACTTTTAAAATGAACAGCTGAAAAACTGGGATGATATTTAAGCTTTTATGTAATAAGACAAAAACAAAAGTCAACCTGTGACTTGTGCCTTTCAAAGATTTAATCACATTATTTGGGTCTCTACTAAAAAAGGAGTATTAATGATTTTCAAGAAAAAAAGAAGATGGCAATACAACATACAGATTTTTAAAGGCATTTATAAAATTCTAGTTTTCCACAAAAATGTTATAGTTCCTAAAACAATAAAAATATTTACTATAAACAAATTTAATCTCCCCAATTTAAGAACTTTAAAATTTGGGAAGATTTAACCTTCACTCTTTTTTTAACTTGTTACTCATTTTAACTACTGGTCATTTAACTGATGTTAACAGATGTAAGCAATTCTATGTGCCTAAACATGTATTCCAAACTAATGAAATCTGGCCATCTCCATACAATGAGCTTAATGTCCATCCTCAACATATGGGATCTCAGCAACCAGTTACAATGCACTGCTACAGATGCCTACAACAAAGTTACTCGCTGTCATGCTGGCTGTTAGACAGCTGCACAATGCACTGACCCCACAAGCCCCGTTTTGCAGGTGTCTGTCTACACTGCATCTATACAGTCTTGAAATATGAATGGCAAGTATACCTACTGTTCCTTGGGAGGACACTAAAGTATATAGGCAAGGCAGAAGCTCCAATAATGGAGCCAGATGACTGGAGGGAAAAAAATAATAATAATTAAAAAAAAGACTGTGGGGTTTACTGCACAGGTCATTTACCCCACAGAACACATGAAAACATGAAGAGCTGAAACAGTATTATGTACCCCAGTACAAAGATCATATCTCCAACTCTTTAACCCTTAAAAGAAGACAGACAAAGAGTGCAGGGACAAGAAAAATACACAAGAAAGTGTGATTTGGCACACACAACCTTTTACCCTGACATCGTTTCAGTCAAACTGGGGATCATTTTCTGCACTGGTTAGGAGTAACTCTCCCCTAACCAAACTTTTTAACGCAGCGCACAGCTGCTTTTCCTCAGTCAAGCATGGATAAATAAAGCTATTTCAGTTCTCCCATTTTTATCCTAATAGAATATTGCAGAGGCAATTCCTTCTTTGACAACTAATGCTCACATAGAATTTCTTGCTGTCACAAATTATTTACACCTGGTTTTCTCAGTCAACTCAAATCTCATATCCAGCCCAAAGATGGCAACATATTAAACTCACTCTCTTGACCTGCTTTTTGTTCCACTGGTATCCCAAAAAATTCCCCACGTTACTGTTCTTACCACCAAGTTTTCCGTAAAGAGCACTTCAGTCCATTACAAAATTGAGTTTTATAGTATCTATGCAACATTTTATTCTGTTTAGTGTTGTAAAAGTGTTAACTACTCCCATTCAAAGGCCTTTATTTTTGTTTAGTTTTTTGAGAGTAAAAATCATGACAGGGTCACTGTGCTTTACAAATATTAGAAAATTTCACAGTGTTCCTTTGGGATGGAATGGTACTGCTATTATTGTCATTTTAGACCTGGGAAGCATGTTTCATATGCTGGAATCATATCTGCCATGGATTTAATTTAATGAAAAAACAAAAAACTTCCATAATGCAGAATCTCAAGGCAATCATTCAGAGGAAGCAGCAACAGGAACTGTTAAAACCCACTCTCAGAAGCTCAGTAGCTCATACTGCTCATGATTCCAGATTCTCACATCTGTCCCAAGCTTCTTGCTCACCATCTCAACATCGTCATGCAGACCCATCTCAGCTGTCTGCCCATCTCTCCTGCACCCCTCCCTCAGCCACACAACTTCTCATTTTTAGTCCACTGTTTGTATTTCTTTGCCCAGCAAGCGCTACACCTCCTCTGCTTGAGCTGCTTCTGTTCCTCAAACCCCTCAGACCACTGTTTACTTAACCAGTTCTGGTATTTCAGCCCTAGATCATCAACCTCAGCAACCCCATCCAACCAAATTCCAGCTCTCTCTTGCATCCTGGTTTCTTGTCCTCTTTCACACCTAAACCGTTTTCATTCCTAGTTACATTAGCTAATTTTTTCCACCACAAACCAAAAGCTTATTCTCAAGTCCCAGCTCACCACAACTACAACTGCTGGTTCTGCCACAGGCTCTTGTCCAAACCCTTCTCGCTTTTGTATCTCTCTACACTGAAATACATCCATTTTCTCCTTCGCACTATCAGTGCAGACATCCAAGCCCACCATTCAGGTAGCCCTCAACCCATCAAGAAGCAAAAGCCCCATCCAGCCCTGAGCAGAAGCACAGTCCAGTATGCATGCAGTACTAAGTGAATTTACATACAAATTTGGACCTGCATTCTGACCTGTAATTTTACCTGTGTATTGTGAATGCTTTTCAGCATAACAGAATTTGAACAGATTTTACTCAGGCAGCAAAATACGCTTTCATGACACAGACTACCCTGCTGCCAAATCTCAAGGTCCTGGTCTTACATTTGGGTGTACAAGAACAAACTGCTGTTGGAACACTCAGACTTGGATAAGTGACTTATTTTATTATGTCAACAACAACATGATAAAAATAAGTTCCATCCAGAAGACTAAGAATTGGTGATAACTGAACCCAGTAAATTCTTTAAACTGAAAGGGTGGGGACTGCTTACTAATAAATACAGGGTTAAATGGCTTAATGAATCTTCAGAACTCTTTGAAAGAGTTATAAAAATATAATCTATAAAGAAGGTCTGTACATTATTAAACTGTAAAGAATTTAGGCACAATTCCAGTGGAATTAGTCTTAGACTTCATGAAGCATTACTCTTGGAAAAAAAACATGTCTAATATAGCTTGGCAGATAATACACGTCATTTATTATTGCACTTGATTACATATTTTTTTCTGAAAATAGTAGCATATTCGAAGTTTCCTCAATCTGTGGTTGGAAATCTGGATTACAAATGCACCATGAAGTGCTAAGAAAGTTGGGACTTTTTTTTCCTTTTCAGATGTAGATAAAATATGAAGCCAGAAAAAAAAAACAACACTCACAAACTGATGGTATGGGTAACCTGGTTAATGTCAATTTGGCACTCCTGCTTAACACTGATTGAGAGGAAAAAAATCATTAGATATTTAAAAGTTTTATTTATATGTGTGTATGTGGATGCGCACAAGTGTGTGTATCTATGCCTACACATATACTAAACTCTATGCAGGAAACAAGCATAAATGGTATGAAGGAAAACACTTGGTAACAGTTTTAGCCTGTATGTGGCAATGTAATTTGCTGTGAAGACAGAAACGGACTTCTAGAACTCTTTCTACAGCTCTGTCTTGGCCACCCAACAACTACCATCTGTTTTGCATTCTGAAGGAGATAGTTCTGTCAAATAGATATGATCATATAATTAAGTAAAACGACAATGTTTGAGCACAGCATAGTTAAACAAAAATTGCATAGGAAATTACAGATTTCCTCCTGGTTTGGTTCTTGCCTTTGCAACCTTAGTCTAATTTCTGACCTAACAACTCTTGTGTATGTTAGTGTGAATTTCCATGATATTATTTCTTCTTTAGGTGGCTATTTTATGAAAAACTACGAAGACTCATTCACAGTTGTTCAAAAAAAGAATGCAAATGAGATTTACCAGACAGCAATTGCAATTCAACCTTCCTGAGGACATACATTAGAAATAAGGATGATGAGACGCATTGCAAAAGATTTTACTCACATTTGCACGTAAGAATCTCAAATTCCATTCCAGATGCAGAAAAGACTGAGTACTCATAGGCAAGTGCCTTTTGTTTTAACCTTACTCTTTGCTTAAACTATATTTCTGTTTCACCACCCATCTCACATCCTAACCAAAAGGAGCAAACAAACAAAACCTGCATGCTCTCCTATCCGACTTCCATCCTCTTCCAGTTACAGCTGTTCATCCCACTCTTCTCATTACTCAGCTAATCTTTGTTTCCAAACCTTAGATCTTTTCATCTGAAACTTACTGCGGACCAGTCTCAGCTACTCTTATACTGACTTACATGATTTCTCTAGTCTTTCAATGGCTTTCCTATATTGAAAAGGTCCTACTTCCCCCAGTGGCTCCAGAAATCCAGCTACAAAGTTCAAGCAACTCTAAATCCACCATAATTCTCTATGGCATGAAAACTTGGCCAAATTTGGGTAAACTTTAATAGGAACTAAAGATAGATATTCGTGGTACAAAGACAACCCTCTGAAAGCAAGGGTAATGCAACTCTTCACAGAAGTTCTTCACCCTTTCTCCTGCAAATAGTACAACTAAAACATTGGTTAGATGCAAGGAATTCTTAAAATGCACATCAATAGTTTTTCTAAAAACTTGCTTTTTAAGTCTCAGGAGAAAATTAAGTTAATATTTTCAGAATATTAATTACTTCTAATCATACGTCCTGTGTAACAAACTCCACATTTCTTGTAAGGCAAATAGTTTCTCATGCAGAAAACTATTTGAGTTTTAGAGAAAATACAAGAGAACTATTTACAGACATCATATTTGCTCAGTTCCACATCGCAGAAGCGTGACAGAGAATTCTACATCTGGCGTGACGGTGAAATGGTCATCTGTGCCAACTAACATTGAAGGCTATATTTTGACAAAGAAATTTGCACTCTGTCATTTTTCCAATAATGTATATATTTCTCTGAAACCAGAGAAGACAGCAACACTGGATCAAAAAAAAAATATGAACTTCTTATGCAAGTTAAAATTGTATATTTCTTAAGCAAAACAAAAATAATTAATTTAGTAGTTTACTTAAAATTTCAAACCGTTGTAACACTAGAAACATAAGCATAGCTTAAGAGTACCGCATCACCTTCACATATAATTCCAAGAATTTTCTAGAAGTTATCATTATCTTGACTGTGTGGTAAGTATCTCTTCCTATTCCCCCAGATCCAAACTGAACCTTGGAAAGATATCCAAAACTTATGTCTTGAGGGGATTAAAATTAAAACAAAAATCTCTAAATAAATTCCCTGTTTTGACAAGTAAATTAACTTTTGCTCTACAAAACCATAACAATAAGAACATTCAGAATTCAGAGCATCACTTCATCTTCCCTCTTCTCTTATTTAGTGGCTGATAGATTACAAAAACTTCAGATTCAAGTTTGGATGTTCAAGATCATTATATTCCTGATTAATTACTAAAACATACAATGTTTAATACATATAAATGTATAATTACTAAACATTACAATTAAACATATAATTACTAAAATGTATAATGTAAGTCAATACGACTGCTTGACTCTTGCATGTTCTGTGTTTATATTTTACATATAAGCGAATAAACAGGAGAGTATTTAAGTTCTAATGTCTACTTAGAAATTTTATCTCCCTTAGTTCTTAATATAAATTAAGCACCTTTCTGCATTTCTTATGTTGCTGCAAATTCCTAACAATTCACCTAACATAAAACCTCAACACTCAGATACATGACATGATACAACTAGAAAAAAAATAAAATTAAGGCTAGAGTGAAAGGTTCACAGCTCAAAATGCATTACTGTTGTAACCTGTTGTGGTTTGGGCCAGACGGGCCACTGAGGCGGTATGACAGATGCTTTGCCCCACCGGTCTCTAAGGAGAGACAGGAGAGAGAGACTTAAGTTTAGAAGGAACTAAACTACTCTAGTAAAATATTAATAATAAAATAAAAAGAAAATAATGAAATATATACAAAACTGTATCAAGCTCCCAGGTTGACAATCACATCACCATCAGGCACTGGGGAAGTCCCAGACTGGACTCAGTGATGAACAGGAACTGGATTCCAGATCTGGATTCAGGATTGGCATCAAAGGCAGATGAACAGACAGAAAGTCCTCCTCAGACACCGACCATTGAAGAAAGAGCACTGACCCTTTGATCCCTCACCTTTTACACTGAGCATGAGGCAGATGGGATGGAATATCCTATTGGTCAGTTTGGGGTCACCTGTCCTGTCCACTCCTCCCCACAGGTGGGACCCCTCTACGCTTTTCCACTTCTGACCCTCCAACGGGGCAAATAAAGTGAGCTGCCCTTGGGTGTTATAGCAATAAGTATAAGCAAGAGCCTCTCTGCATACCATGCCTGGGCATCAGCTATAAACACAGGTCTTATCACTCAGAGCAAACAGTTTCTGCACAATACGCTGTTAATTTCAGGAGTTAGAAGATGCTTAGCTAAGAAGTAGTTACTGAACAGAAAATTGTTTCTGTTTTACCTCAAACCAGAACATAACCCTAGCAGTATTTGGGAAGCAGCCGATGGGAAGCCATCACACAAAGGTAAAGAGAATTCAGCCCGCATCAGTGCAATGCTCCTCAAAAGATCATGTCACAGTAAGTTACCATGAAAGACCATGTAGAAGAGGGAACACATGTTATATGAAAATAAAAAGCAGAGGAAACTAGACAATGTAAAAGGAAAGAACTACTGAAAACATAGTGCAAAGTAATACTTTGCCGTTTGGAACAAATGCTGATATATCTATTCTCAGTAACAAGCTTCAAAGAAAGATGGAAAAACATTATTTTGAAACTGGCAGCAGCCACATTTGAACTAAATAAAAGAGTAAAGTCAAAGTTGGCTAAGGACAGGTGCCTTGTTACACAATATAGTGATGGGTAAATCTAAAGTACCCTACTGTGTCACAACTCCTAAAATAGTCTTTTTAGATAAAGTTTAACTTCAGTTTAGTCAGGACTATCGGAATACTTTTCAGAACATAATATGAATCTCTTTATGTGAGAGAGCAACTGGAATGTATTGAGCTCTCCCTGGGAGCAGATGAAGAGCAAGTTGACAGCTTGTGGGTAAGGATCAAGGGGCAGGGTAATATGAGAGACACTGTTGTGGGTGTCTATTACAGGCCACCTGATCAGGATGGGGTAGTTGATGAGACCTTCTACAGACAGGTGAAAATTGCCTCACAATCACAGGCTTTGATTCTCATGGGGGACTTCAACTACCCTGATATCTGCTGGGAAGGCCACACAGCTAGGCATGTACAGTCCAGGAGGTTCCTCCAGTGCATTGATGACAACTTTTTGACTCAGGTGGTGGAGGAGCCCACAAGGAGAGGTGCTCTACTGGACCTGGTACTGACNTGCTTGGAGAAATCCCATGGGAGAGGGCTCTAGAGAGTAAGGGGGCTCAAGAGAGCTGGCTGCTATTTAAGCGTCACTTCCTCCAAGTGCATCCCAAAGAGAAAGAAATCAGGCAAGGGAAGAAGGAGACCTGCTTTGAGGGTGGTGGAGCACTGGAACAGGCTGCCCAGAGAGGTTGTGGAGTCTCCCACTTTAGAGACATTCAAAACCCTCCTGGACGCTGTCCTGTGCAACCTGTTGTAGGTGACCCTGCTCTGGCAGAGGGGTTGGACTAGATGATCTCCAGAGGTCCCTTCCAACCCTGACTATTCTGTGATTCTGTGAAAAAGATGTTAGAGCACTGCATACTTACCCAGCATAATGAACTGCCTCTAATAAATTGTAGAATGCCAAGATACTTTGCAATGACTAGCCTTGGCCATTTATATGTGTAAAAAGAGAAGAAATTAATGTTTTTAACATTTCTTTTTAAAAAGTAAAAATTGCATTTACCTGTGATATTTCCCAACATATCTTTAGTGTGGCAAATCAAATCTTCACTTTCCCCGTCTTTGAAGTTGCCTATTTCTCCATAATAAAGAGCAATCCCAAGTTGCATTATACGTATAAACATAGGAAGCTGCTGATCAGAGATTGAAAGTTTCAAACTTTCAACTAATGTGTGAACCTACAGCATGAAAGAGAACAAAAGTAAATAATAACAAAGCTCTGTCATTATTAAAGCCAACTTTTAAACCATAAAACTCCATATTCATTGCATATGTGCATTCAAATTTCTAAAAACAAAAGCTGCAATACAACGGAAGGCAAAGGGCTGCAAACAATGACTGTCAAAAACTTACACTCTTTGGATTGCAACACAAGAGAGCATCAGGTTGAGAAGTTAAATGTAATCTATTTTGCATATATATATAAATTTTTTTTAAAAATTGTTGCTGAAGAAATTTCTAAATCAGAAGTCACATAAGTGCATCTGATTAAACTTTTATTTTCATTATATAGTTTCATAAAAATCTCTGCATGCTAAAGAAAACCTAGATATATTGGTTTTAATATAAAAGGTCATTCATTTTGATTCTTTCCCACTCTCAACACTGTTGTGAATGGACAAGTAATGGGGCAGGGAAAGAACTCATTCCAACTGAAGTGCAGAAAACCAGTTTCTGGGTTGGTTTACTAGGATGAAAATTTATCCTTCTTTAAATATTTTAGCTATTTTATTCAATACTTCAGAATAATTTTTATGAGTATGTTATCATACTATAAAGACAAAACTAGACTTTGTAAGATCGCTACCTTTCATTAAAAGAGATGCATAAAATACAATTATTGTAATACAATTACTGTCTGTAACATTAGACATATTTTCTAGCTCCAGGTCCAGTTTCTAAATGTTGTGGGTGAAAATAATGGAAATTAACTACACAGCAGCATTGGCCTTAATGCAATCCAGTTCCAGAAACAAGAAAAATTACTTTATAAACAGTACTGCGCATCCATGGGCAGGCAAAAATACAGTAATATAAATAATTGTATAAAATATCCTAATATATTAGTAATACTTTGCTAATAAATTTATATTACTAAATTTATTAGTAAAGCCACAGCCTTAGTCATACAGAATGAGTGACAACATAGTATCAGCCATTTATATAGACTAGAGGAAAGATTTTAGGCATCAGAATTCTGCAGTTATTTAAAATTCTCTGAAAGAAAACAGTATTTAAAATCATAAGATACATCTTGGAAATAAAAAATTGATTCTTCAATACCAATTTTTCAGGGCTAGTTGATTAAAAGTTGTCAATAATAACTTTCCTGTGCAGATTACCAACAGGAAGGATAAGAATCGAGTAACTGTCAAGATTTGGAAGAAAAAAAAAAAAGATTATTTTGCCAGAAGCCTTTTTAAAAGTCACACAAGGGGCACATGTCATAGCAGAGGAGAGCAACACTAGGTAGCACTGCAGGCAATGAACGTAATTATATAGTAGCCTAACTGAAATTATGCTACACTCACGGACTTCTTGTATGGTACTACCCTCCCATCATGACCCTGCTCTCACATTGCCAGTGGAACTTATCTGCCCCGCAGTGGGTTGACTCATCTCACTAAAACCAGTGGAAAACTATTTCTTCTTGTCCAGTTAACTTTCTCTCAACACGGTGTGTTGACTTAGATGACTGACAGGTCAGACAAACGTCAGTACCCTTGCAAACACAGGGAGGCAGGGCTGATATCCCCAGTGCAAATCAGCTCATCTGTCTCACCATTGCCTCACTCCACGATGATTTCAACAAGAAAAGCAATAAAACTTAAAACTTAAGCTTAAAACTCTAATCATTTTACTTGGTTTTTGCTGCCCACATATACTACTTTCATTCTAAAACTGAAAATAGGAGCTTAGCGTTGCCAATTTAAAAGCATACAAATACATATTCAAGTACTTCAGAACTGTCCTCCTTTGAGGGTCTCAAATTAAACTCATCAAGATTAGTTTGGCCAAAACTTTGCAATAGACATAGCCAAAATCATACAGGTTATAAAAATATTCTAGTCCCTACAGAGAAACCAGAAGAGCATATGCTATTACAAATGTGGAAGTCTTGGAAACTTTCACTCAAGACTGAAAAGTAAATGGGCTTTACCAAGTGAACAACAGAGTATCAAAGTTCTCATTAAAAAGATGTTCACTGATTTGGAGAAAGAGATTGAGTGCTACTGGCTTTTGTCTTTACCTGGGAAAGAAAACAGCACCAGAAAAACTCCTGGCATTCAGTAATCTACCCTTCAGACGCACTGAAGCTACAGTAATGTCATTTGCATTTCATTTTTTCATTTTTCACCAAAAAAAATTATTTTTTGCATTCTTTTTAAAAAAATTAATTCATTTTTTTGCATTCTTTTTTTTAAAAAAAAAAATCTTTTTTTTAAAAAGCTTTAACCACCCTTGAACTAGTTCCATTAATGAAGTAGTTATGTTTACTAATAACAACTCCTTTTACTTCAATTGTAAGAAAATAGTTATGACCATTCAATAGTTAAATTGTTTTAAAACAATTTTGTTAAATAAATGCATCCTGGTGATCCACAGCGCACAATCTCCATGCATACAACAAATCAGAAAGTTATCAAATGAAAAATTTGTGGAGGTCAACAGGTTTGTAGATCTAATTGTTAAATAACAGTATGGTAGTGAAATACTAGTAAAGATTAAAGATCAAAAAATCTTTACCTTTGGATCATAATAAAAAATTATTAACTCATTTAAGTATTAATCTAGCATCATATATGTAAACGTTTTTATTTAATTAAGCTCCTTTCTGAACATATTCATAAACAGTATTTTATGTTTGAAGATGAAACATAAAAGAAAATTAATCATTAAATTACTACCACCTCAGTGCATTCTAGTATGTGTTTTATTTTAGTCCAGTATCCACTAAAAATTGTAAATAATAATATAATAACAATTGCCATTTTTACAACAACAGTACAATTTTAAACCATATAGAAGATCATGTCAGCATTTCTATTAAAGTGTGCTGTCGGAGACTTGTAATTTGGCCATAAACTTTTGCTCTGCATTAAAACTTGGCACATAGGACTTCAGCTAGGTACAGACTATTTCTCCAAAGTGTACAGAACTAGTTCGCTAATTTAAAAATCAGGCTTTTTAACATTAAGATTTACTGTCTATATGCAGTAATCATACTGTCACCACAGAACATAAAAATCATAACTGGTAAACTACAGTCATATGATGATTCGTTATTATTACTGGGCTACATATAGAATTTGAAGTTATAAAGCACATGGTTAAAAGTCATAATATCACTGAACATATAAATTCTTCTTTATAAAACTCAAAAAAAGCAGATTTCCGAAATTGTGACATTTCTGCAAACATACGTACTACCACACACTTGTGTGCAAGTATCCAGCATTTTGTGACAATTCTCATCTGGATAAATACTCATATGGCCGTTACCATATCCACAAATCTCCAAGTTTGCCCAAAGTAATCAAAGGTATACAGCTGTACAGCACATACAAGGAATACAGGCATTTGACAAATAGGACATGATTACTAATTAAGTCTTAACTTGAAGTCCACAACAGGTTAGGACTTCCTGAATCATCTAGTGAGTCAAACAAATGCAGTACCCTAACTGAAAGAATGACACTTCTAAATTATATTCTTGATAAATATCCTCGTGCATTTATCTCAAAAATGACTATTTTGCAGTGCATGCACCCGAAGATTATTTTTTATTAAAACTTGGAAAAAAAAATAGTGTAAAGTCTGTGTCTTAATTTAAAATAGTCCTCAACTAATTAAATGGGTACTACCGATATTCACAGAGAGAGGGAGGGAGGGAGGGAAAGAGNTGTCCATGAGTAATATTGCATCTCTGCTCACTAGGAACTGGGCTTGGCTTGCTAATCCATTTCACACAGTCCACTAAATAGTGTTAAAACACTGAATTTTCTTATTTATTAGAGTCTGAGGTACATTTGAAACTGTAACTTAAGTAAGAAGTCCTTTCCATCTTACTGGAGTCACCTTAAAATATTGTCTTTAACAGATTATTTGCAGACATATTTCTTCTCCTTACAATTATTATGTTTTCTTTTTTAAAAATTCAGGAAAACCAGAAAATATTAGAAAGCATTACTCCCTTACTTACACTCTGTTACTGTACATAGACTAATTGCATCATATGAACAAAACAATCAAAAAAACCCTTTAGCAAAACCCAAGAGCTTCATTTTACTTTAAATTTCAACGTGTATTTTGAAAAAACACAAATCTTCACAAGTGAATAGTGAAAAAAAAAAATCATTTTGGATACCTACTTTAATAACAGATGGCATTTTGGAGTTGAGGTTATCATAAGTAAAATGCAGACGAGTCCTGAAGGAACATTTGTACAGCAGAGGTTCCTGGTAAAATTCAATTTTACCACTAGCATTTCTCTTATCAAGACATACTGTGCAGTCAGAAAAGTTGATCATCTTTCTCAGTACCAGATCGGTGGCTTTTAAAAAGAAGTATATGGGTTAAAAAAATACATTGCGTAACAAAAACAAGTTACACATACATGTTCTTATCTAGAAGAAAACAGTATAAGATAGTTGTGTGGTCATTATTTAAATCATCAACAAAGTACTTGTTTATGTGACTAGAGAATAATTTAATGTGTTACAGACTTTTTCAGCTAAATACTTAAAAAGTGAGCACAAATTAGTTACACCCAATTCAAATTTTCATCCCTTCACTGTACCTTAGATCTGTTTATAAAATGAGACCACTACTCCATGTGCAAGCATAAGACCAATAAACATTATTCTCATTATTCTCCCAGAAATAATCTTGTGTATTTTCCCCCAGAGTTTTCTTTTGAATCTTCCAAACCAAAAAGGGCTATTATAGTGATCTTAACATAAAACATATTTTGTAATTTCGTTGTATTAGTTTGTAATAATTTTAACCAGAACAAAGAAATAGGTCCAGTGGTCAGGAACCATTAAATTCCCTGTTGTACCAGAGAACTTCTGTATGATCTTAAAATACTCTCACTGCACCCAAGTTCCACTTCTACCAGATAAGAACACCTAGACTTACAGGTGAACAATGGTAATTCAAAGGCTGAGACATTCAGATAACTGAACACCAAGACAAAAATTAAGATTTGGGGTGGGGGTTTTTTCCCTGAAAATGTGAAGCAAAATGAAGCACATCACACAGTTGGTATACTATGCTCATTACAGTGCAGCACATCTTACTCTCTAGCCAGTCTGTTTAGAGAGTTTTAAGATCACAAACAATTGCAATGGAACGTCTTAAGATGCTACTGCTCATTCACAAAAATAGAAACAGATTGCCTAAGCACTCCCCCTCCAGCAGCAAGCACGAAATGAAGTGTAATCACAGAAGGATGGCAAGTATGAGCAGAGAGGACTTCTAAACATGATGTATAATTATCTGTGATCATACAAGTATGTGTTAGAACCAATCTATATTATTATAATTGGCTCTTCAAAATGGAGGAGGGAAAATTTCTTTATGCAATTAAGTGCTGTGATACCACTGTGATACCTAAAAACAAAAATATCTGCTCACCAGAGATGTCCATAAATGCTCGATCCCAAAACTCATCCACTGTATAGCATTCTGCAGAAGTGATATTGACTGAGAGAACAATATCATCCTCCACATATTTTAATATGAGGTTGTTGATCACAATGTTGACATTGTTCACAACACGCCTAATCAAACTCTGAACATAACCTATAAAATAAAAGAATTTCTTAGGAGTTAAGGAAGACAAAATGCCAAATTAATTTATTACTAAAATAATTATTTCCAACTTGTACTCTTTTTTAAAAACAAAATTAAAACAAACTAAGTATCATTATCCTTTATTTATCAAAAAAAATCACAGGACTTAAAACTCTAACATTCAGTGCACTTGAGTCAATCAGCATCCTGGAAATCCAATAACCTTTAGGAAAACACACCTGTAAATACAAGGAATATAACATACTGTAAAAGATTAATTTTTGGTGGTAAGAATCAATTTTCAAACTAATTAGGAAAACAGAAGACTGGATTATTGTAGACAAAGAATTTTAATGACAGTGATTTTTTTCACATAAAAGATATTTAGAAATAGGTTTGGAAAAGTGAACACCAGTTGCTAAGTTACTGTCCAGATATGCATATATTACACCTATGTGCCCTTTTTTTTAAAGTTAACTAAACATTAATACGCCTAGTACTTCTTTTCATTCTAAAAGCAAATATATCCACATCATGTTCAGTAAGACCCCTGTGAGGTATAACAAAATCAATTTCTGTCAACAACCCAAATAGTAAGCACCTGCACTGAAGCCTGTTGGGAAGAAATCCATTTAAATTTTTTCAGACATAATGTGATTGGAAAAATGATCTCATCTGCAAATTCCCAGTACGCAGTAAACACTCATATTTTACCAATATGGTAAAGAAATCAAATACTACCTATATTGATGTCTTTTATGTATACTGAATGTAACTATGGAGCTAACTCATTTGTGCTGGAAAAAAAAACAAGTCTTAAAATGTCTATGTTTTAAAATTTGTAACATTACTCGCATTCTATCTAAAAATACCTTTAAAACATGCTATAGAGGTCTAGTTTGGTAACTACACTGAAAAAAAGCCAGTTAATGATACAGGTTTAAGTCCATACACTTCAGGAATAGTTTTCTGAAACTTGTGTTAAATAAGACTCATTTACATCAACAATTTTAATTCAAATAAAACTTAAAATGAACATCAAAATATTGTGAAGATCAGTAGGAGCAGACTCAGGTTGCTACTTACATTCCGCTCTGCTTTTTCTAGCTATTCATCGTTTTCACACTCAAACATTACTTTTCACCTTAAAGTATATGGAACATTTCACCATTACATATGTGATTTTCTTGAGTTCCACACTGCAAATTTACACAGTTCACAAAAGACATTTTGCCCTTTCCAGCATTCAAAGCCTCCAACCACCTCTTTTACTAAATGCAAAATATGCTTTCGTACCACTAGCAGAATATTTTAATTCTCATCAGGTACATTTCTATGTTTTAAAAGTATGTCAATATTAAAATCTTAATTGCAAAATAAATATCACGTTTCTTATCACAACTCAGCTTGCTTCATTTTATACTATTCTTGAGCATATGTCACCCCTTCAGCAAAGCTAGTTGCAGCAGGACAGAAATTGCATTTTAACCTCTCTTGCCACCTTACTGGGATTGTAATTGTATAAAAGCAAAATCTGGAAAATGTTTTAGACCACTGTCTACAGAAACAGAAAATCCAGAGGTGCAGCAGAAGTCAAAACTTTGATTTCTAACGTAATCTGCATTTACCTTTTTAGCATATCAGTCTCTAAAAACTACTGAAAAATACATGGAATTCTCTCACTGACTTCTTGAAATGGTAGCATAGTTTTAGATTATGCAAATTCAGAAAACCATATGTATTATTTCAACAATTAAGGGGCATAAGAGACTCATTCACCACTACAGTGGTGTAAACTGACCTGTATATAACTAGAAGCCAGCAAAAAGCATTTAGTTGCTATTAAGTTCAGGATAGACATATTTTGTAGAATATATAACTAGCAACTATAAAATCATAACCAGTAATTTAATTATGATTTTAAAGCGAGCTACTAATTTCATTGAAGCAAGTGAAGCTGCCCCTCCACAGGTCCAAAGTGTTTTCAATATTTTGCATTTAAGGGTCTTTCAAAGTAATTTACATTTTCCTGCTGTGAACAACAGAACCATTACAAACCCAACGTCACAGCAGAAAACCAGAAAAGTTTACTGATAGTTTCCAGCAGTATTCAGGGAAAAAGCAACAACACTTTCATCTGTATGTCTTTTTGCCTGAACACATAAAAAGAGATAGCAGAATTATATCCAGATGAAAGAGGGGTCATAGATTTGATCAAAACTTTGTTTCACACTTCCGTGGAGACATTTTCGAAGTAGTGGTGCAGAGTATTGTTAGAAGTACCATACACATACCAGCTTTCTAATTAAGTTTAGCTTCAAATATGCTAGAATCAGACTTTCATGAGTGAGGATCAGTCTTTTAAGAAAATTACATTTAAATTGTAGTTCTTACTATTCAAAACAAACTAATGAAAACATCAGGAATTGCATGTATAATACAGTTTAGGGGGAAAAAAAAAAAACAGGAGGTTGTTTTAAATACAAGTGGGAGTAAACAGGTGGGGGCTGTTTCTTATTCCTGTATTTTTTAAACATAACACTATGACCATCTTTCCCACTAAAATTCAGGTATTCTATCATGAAGTGACTGAAAACTAGAAAATCTGTAGGGGTAAATTCTCTCCTGAGGCACAACACAAAATCCACACGTATGATTTTCCAGATTCTCCAGAACCCGGCAGGCTGCACTGTGCAGTAAGAGCTATAAATGCAGTTTCAGATCCAGCCCTCCAAAATCATGTAGCATTATAGTCCACAGAGTGGTCTATTGATTCAACAGAATTGATGTCATTAGACTGGTCACATCTAAACATCTTACGTTTACCAGTGCTCTATTCTTACCAAAGCTACTTTTTTTATCTAAGCTCTGCCTAGCACCATCTCTGAGAATACAGCAGAGCTAAAGGACACATAATATTTCAACAAATTAGAAGAATAGTATGATACCTATATCCTCCAAAGACTAAAACAAATCTAAGTAGATGACTCAACATCTTACTAGAACCCAGGACTGCAAATTAAAACTTAACAAAGCCATATCCCATAACACACAAAACAAAATTTTCTTATAAGGAGGCCTCTACTCCTCATGGAGGCTGCTTGCCACACAGGACCTCTCTATTAAACAGCGTTATTTATGCATCAAAAAACAAAACCAAAATCAACTCTAAATAGAGAACTTTGCCACATGGAAAGTAACTTGTAGTCCATTCAATAAGGTAAGATTTGCCTGACAAATTTGGTGGCCTTCTACGAAGGGGTTACAGCAGCAGTGGACAAGGGAAGAGCAACTGATGTCATCTACCTGAACTTGTGCAAGGCATTTGACATTGTCCCACATGATATCCTGGTCTCTAAATTGGTGAGACATAGATTCGACAGATGGACCACTCACCAATAAAGAACTGGCTGGACGGTTGCACTCAAAGAGATACAGTAAACAGCTCAACGTTCAAGTGGAGACCAGTGATGAGTGGTGTTCCTCAGGGGTCCATACTGGGACCCGTGCTGTCCAACATATTTGTCGGAGACATGGACAGTGGGATTGAGTGCATGCTCAGGAAGTTTGCCAATGATACCAAGCTGTTTGGCAAGGTAGACACACTGGAGGGAAGGGATACCATCCAGAGCGACCTGGACAGGCTCGAGAGGTGGGCCCATGCCAACCTCATGAAGTTCAACAAGGCCAAGCACAAGGTCCTGCACATGGGTCAGGACAATCCCAAGCACAGATACAGGCTCGGCAGGGAATGGATCAAGAGCAGCCCTGAGGAGAAGGACCTGGGTGTGCTGATTGACAAGAAGCTCAGCATGACACAGCAACAGGCGATCGCAGCCCAGAAGGCCAACTGTATCCTTCACTGCATCAAAAGAAGCACGGCTAGCAGGTCAACGGAGGTGATTCTGCCCCTCTACTCCACTCTCATGGGATCCCACCTGGAGTACTGCGTCCAGCTCTGGAGACCCCAACATAAGAAGGACATGGACCTGTTGAGGTGTGTCCAGAGGAAGGCCACAAAGATCATCAGAGGAATGGAGCACCTCTCCTATAAGGACAGGCTGAGAGAGTTGGGGTTGTTCAGCCTGGAGAAGAGAAGGCTCCAGGGAGACCTTATTGTGACCTTCCAGTACCTAAAGGGGGCCTACAGGAGAGCTGGGGAAGGACTTTTTACAAGGGCATGTAGTGATAGGACGAGGGGGAATGGCTTAAAACCAGAAGAGGGTAGGTTAGATTAAATATTAGGAAGCAATTTTTCACTGTGAGGGTGGTGAGGCACTGGAACAAGTTGCCTACAGAAGTTGAGTCCCCATCCTTGGAAGTGTTTAATGCCAGGCTAGATGGTTCTTTGAGCAACTTGGTCTAGTGGGAGGTGTACCTGTCTATGGCAGGGGAGTTGGAACTAGATGACCTTCAAGGCCCCTTCCAACCTAAACAATTCTATGACTTCATTAATTCCCTCTGAATCATTAGACTTCACTACCCACATGCTCCGTGCAGTTGAAGAAGGAATGTGATGACAACAAAGGAAGTGCCCTACAGTTTCACAGAAGCACAAAGTATGTGTACAGAATCTATCAAATACAAACATAAGAAGGCAGCAGATCTGATAATGTGCTACAGTACTGCAAATACAGTATGTACAACTCATATGAGCACACTAATCATTAAGAACCACCATAACTACATAAAAGATGACACGCAAACCAATTTTCAATGCACATGTTGCACCTGGATCTGTGGAAACACATCAGGGAAACCAACCCTTTGGATTGTTTTAACTTTATCAGATGTCACCATTACAATAGGCAGACCTCCATCCTTCCACTAAGGCTACACCTTTCTAGGAGGTCCACAGATAACGCTGACAGAAACAACCTTGAGGAATCAAAAATCCCAAAACTGTCACTGGAGCATACAACCATCCAATTCTTTGGTGAGCCTTTGATTCCTTTTGTTCAAAGGTGAAACCCAAAGAACCAGACATGAAGGAACTGCCAGAGGTGAAGCGCTGTCCATGGTAGGACACGGTGGATGCCAGGAGTCCTGCAATTCCAAGCCACCGGAGTTTACTGAATCACAGAGCTTTAAGAGACCCTGCAGACCTGGCTCCTCAAGTAGCCATTCCACAGCAAGATGATACTCTGTAGTACATAATATTCTACACACTAGTAATTATAAACTTTCTGTTAAGAAAAGAAAGAAAAAAAGCCTAACACAAAACCATCATGTCTAACCCACCTAAATTTACATGCCCCAAGAAAGTAAATTGCAATACAGTTCAGTACTCTCCAATTTCATTTTTCTGCACAAAACACCACCTCATACTCCAAATTTCTGTGCAAACTCAGAGGCAATAGTAATCAGATATATAGTTCCTTGGGCATTTTTATACCATATAAGTATCACCAAGTTCAACTCAGCCAAATTCCACATCAGAAAAAAGTTAACATCTCCATCGGTAGATACAGGACTTGGTAAGAAACTTCTCTCAGAATTATTACTCTCATAAAGAGAAAAATCTTACCTTTAAAACTATTGTAAGAATCTGAAAACAAAATGTCTAAAAACATACAAGAACAGAACCTAATGTGAACCACAGAGCAGTTGAAAACAGAGCGACCTGAAACAGAAGAACCAGAGCAGCAGAGGATAAAATCTAGCACACTACCCCTACAGTACGTTTCTCACACTAATCTATCTTGTGCTATAAATGAGTTCTGTACGTTTAAGGATTCAACAAAGTGGAAGGAAAAGATATAAAGATTAATTATGTTTTATTGCAATTTAGTTCTATTTTATAATGTTCAAGTATTTCACTCATTTACATGACTTGTAGGTGGACAGACATGTAATAGCCTAACTTAGACACTGTGACACCTGAATGAGATTTAGGTATTTTCTATCACTCAAATACAATCTAGCTTCTGAAATTATGGATTACCTGGAGGTAAATCAGGGTCAGGAGAAGCAGTTTGCTGAACTCGTCGTGGTTTTACTGCTGATTTCATGCTTTCTGTAGTACTGCGGTTTGTTGAACTGGAACCACAACTTTCATGGTCTTCCTGCAAGAGGAAAGAAAGCAACTGAGTCAACCACACAAAAAGAATATAAGTATGGGAAGTGCGATTTAGTAAAGATTTGGTAAATTAAACTTCTGTTACTGTTATTCCATCAATTCAATCCTGTACATGCATAACTACAGGAATTATTACAAAACTAGCTCGACAACATAAAAAATTATTTGCAATTAATATTGCCACTAACTTTTATTTACAAAAACCCTGTCATTTAATTAATTTCCATGGAACATATTTCATCTAGCTGCATTTCAGTTGAAACATGCCTTCAAACAGAGACAGAGCCCTGCAGACGACCAAAACAAATATGAGAAACTACTGAATTTTATGAGTTTACATGCCTACTCATGAAACCACCTTAGATGGTTCCAAGATGTCAGTAATGTCCTTCCTAATACAGTTAATTGAAGCTGATTCAGAAAGAAAATATTTTTGCAGACTTCTAAAATAGTAGAACATGGCCCCAGAAAAGATAAATGAACAGAGGGCACCTGCTTATCTTGAGCTTCTATATAGCTTACACACCTTAAGGAATTCAGAAGCAGGAAACAAGGCGCATAATTATAAAATATGATATAAACCTTACAAGAAAAAATTCTCAGACACAAGAAAATCTTAATTAGCTGAATTTAGGTTTTTAAATACCCCACTAGTATTCCCATTACATTCCACATTGACAGTTTAACTACAAGACTCAAGTGCAAGAAAGCCAAGAAAAGTAAGGTAAATATTCTTGTAAGTGTATTAGAAGAGCAGGTTAGAGAGGAAGCAAATTCTTACAAGTTTTGACCCGAGCCAAATTATCTCTTTGACAGATGTAGTCCCTTGCAGAAAAAAAAGAGTGAAACGCTCTCTGGGTCATGGCACTACTGGGATCACACAACATGTTCACAAAAAGAAGGTTTCAGGGAACAAATGTTAAGTGCTACAGTACGAAGCTATAATATTCTTAAGTCCTCTAACCACCGAAAAGCAAACAGCTTAAACTGTGCTGGGCTTTTGTACAGGCTAGATCATGTGTTTCCCTGTGTGCTGCCTGGCATTTTTAATCATCTCAGAGAAATTACAAAATGGAATCTTCACATTACTTACTTCTTAATGTCTTTTGCATGAAGAAAAGAAAGTTACATGTAATGATACATTTTAAATAGAAGTTGACAGCTTCAAAAACAATTGAAGAGAGTTTCTTTCCTTCAACTCCATATTTAGAAAAACAGAACACAGAAGGAAGTTCTCTGATAAAGCAGAAAAAAACATTTCACTAAGAAAAAAGAGCAATATGATCTTGGGGGGGGTCAGGGTGGGGAGTGGGGCAGCAGAACCATAAGGCTGAACTTATTTGGAGAAACTGCAGAAGGCAAACACGTTCACACTTTACAAGGAAATTGAAAATTGAATTGAATTGAAAAAAGCTGTTTGTTGTTTTTTACTTTACAGTTATTTGGCCATTTCAGTCATACAGGACTTTCCCATTCCAATGCATGAAAGGAATGAAATGGGTGTTTATTATCAATGTTGTTTGGAGAGTATTTGTTTGCTTTCTTGTCTCTGACAAGCTTCTGATGCTTTTCATCAAGTAACGCGAGTCTCCTGAAGACTCTCTCAGAACATCTAACTGCAGTGCAATTTCATCAGAAGCCACTGCTCTCTTCATGGCATACCTGAGCAATAATAGCAGCTTGAAGCTCTTGCTTTATCTTTAAATCTGGGGTGACAGAAGCCTCTTCATCAGCATGTATATTTTGTAATCAGAAAAGCTCACCTCTCCTTCACATCTCCAGCTTACTGAGAAAAATTAGATCATAGACTTTTAAGCTAACATTTTTGAAATAACTTTTAGCCATACCGTGTAGCACAAAAATATTTTTTCAGATGAGTCACCACACTGCTATTTTTGTGAACTTGCAAATAAAAAAAAAAAAAAAACAAAAAAAACCCCAAAAAACTCCTAGCTGTCAGAGTGACCAAACAGCTCAATTAGCACATTTCCTTCTTTCCTGAGCTCACTTATGGATTGTACAGAATGCTGCGGTACACATATTTAATGATTTGATCTGATAGGATCACATTATGCTTGCCTTTTAATATTTATGTTGGCTACGAGAAAAAGAAAGGGGGGCCGAGGGCACAGGGAAGGCATTCTATTTTTGAAGCGTTAACTGTATCACGCCTGACTACATTCAAGTCTTACCTTTTCTATCTGCGTACCAACACAACCATATTCGATGAATCTTATCATAACTTCATGCAACATCTATGCAATGTTTTAATCAGATAGAGTATTATGTGATAGGACGAGGTGGAATGACTTCAAACTGGAAGAAGGTAGATTAAATTAGATATTAGGAAGAAATTTTTCACTTTGAGGGCAGTAAGGCACTGGAACAGGTTGCCCAGAGAAGTTGTGGAAGCTCCATCCCTGGAATTGTTCAAGGCCAGGCTGGATGGGGCTTTGAGCAACCTGGTCTAGTGGGAGGTGTCCCTGCCCATGGCAGGGGGGTTGGAAGTAGATGATCTTTCTTCAAGGTCCCTTCCAACCTAAACCATTCCATGATTATTAGCATTTAAAGATGAAATAACACCGTTTTAAGCTTTTAGCACTTTCCATGAATAAGGAATACACACTAGCACACTGGATTTTGAGCAGTTTTGTTTGTTTTAGAGGAAAGAGGTGGAGAACCCTTAGATTGCATTAATTTTGAAAGTCTCAAATCTTAACCTATAAATAAATTAAATACAATAAGCTTTCTATTTTTCCCTGAACTACAAGTCTGTTGGGATGGAAAATGGTTGCAACCATTTAGAGCAAGTTGGACCTAAAAGTAATCAAAACAAAAGTGTACATGTTCCAAGATGGTGCCAAAATGCAACACAAAAATTTATCTCACAAATATACCTGTGTGACTTAATCCACATGAAGTAACAGAGTATACCTCCTAAGTTTAAGGTGAATTCAACCCGACCAAACATTTGAAAAGAGGTTTTTTCATCTGGGATAACATCCATTCATTTCCTTACATTACACAATTATCAGAAAAGCTTTACAGTGCTGCATAGGTGTCTTTTGAGCGTGAATACACACCATTTTTCACAACAGCTACTGATACTTTATAAAGCAAATGCTGTATTCTTTAATTACTGGAAGATGATAACAGTGGCCATGACCTTATAGGAACTACACTCCTTTGTAGACGTATAACCAAAAGCTTTCTGTATCTAAATGCTTCTGCTCAATGTTAACTTTAAGAACACACTATTAATTTCTCAAACATGTCTCATAAGCCCAGAAGTAAAACATGTTCATTAAAGAGATGGGAAAAAGTTCCAAGCTAACTGCCAAAACTAGCATAATTATGAAACTATTTAACACTGGAACCAACTAGAGTCACACACTGTGTCTAGATCACAGTGATGTCATCAGAAACACCCGGCCAAAAGGCACTAAAACTACTGCGCTCCCATAAATCCACCTCACACCAGATGACAAACATTTTAAAGTTAAAGTCAAAATTATACTGGGGCTGGGAAGTGAGTTACATTCCAAAAGGGCTAATAACTATAGTTATAGTATGAGATTTGATAAATGCCCATTCATTTTAGCATTAACAAGAGTGATTCCAAACAACAGTCACAACAGCAGAAAACTAAAAATATTCATGACTTATCTAGAGAGAGGCTTTTTAAAGAAAATAACACTCATTTACAAAAATATCTTTTCTCACTAGCTTGTATCATAAGTAAAGCCTAGAAAACTTAAGAAATTTAACTTGAGGTCTTGCTTATGGGAGTTGTTATACAAAT
This sequence comes from Ibidorhyncha struthersii, assembly GCA_013398815.1. Taxonomy (NCBI): domain Eukaryota; kingdom Metazoa; phylum Chordata; class Aves; order Charadriiformes; family Charadriidae; genus Ibidorhyncha; species Ibidorhyncha struthersii. The sequence continues at coordinate 162,752 of VZSZ01009644.1, forward strand.
ATACTTTGGAGCAGGACAAATAGAAGTTTGCACAACCCGGCTCCTTTTTCTCTTTTGGCAAATGTGTCAGACTAGGCACAAGACTAAAATGTTTTTATAGAGCACTATGGTTACATCTAAAACTATGCAAGTTGTAAGTAACATGCTAAAGACACCTAGGCTACTAAATTTACATGCAAGTTCCTCTGTCAAGTTTCTTGTGCAATATAAAACAGTTATCATGAGGTTTAAAGCACCATTGCAATTGACAACACCTGAACAGATACCACATGAGGTTTACTGTGATCTTTCTTAACAAGTAGAGTTTACTATCTTCATTCATTATTCTGTTTTCTAAATTTAAAATACATAGTTCTTTTTCTCTTTAAAAAAGACATTTTCTCATTTTAAAATACATAAATCCCATTTAATGCGCAAGACCTCCAAAATAAAATGCCTCATAAGCAAGCTTTATGGGAAAATAATGTTTTCTCTTGGGACTCACTTAGCTATTTATGCAAATATTGTCCCTCTGCTTTCATCAAATTGAGTTAATGAAAAATGAGTTAAAAAAAAAAACAACACACCCACACAAGAAAATGTGTAAAAACAACCATTATGAATTAAAATTTTAAAACCCGAACCAATCCTAAATACCTACTGCACAAACTTTCAGAGAGCTCTCCACAGCTATTTTCTCTCTTCCTCTACAAAAGCTTGCTTTTCCTGATCCTTTGTCATTTCTAAAACAATGAGCTTAATATCCTTTACAAGTCAGTAAGAGATATAACGTTCTACTTCTGTAAAGCATATCTTATATTGCAAGATGCAAAAACTGCAAGAAAGGAACTTGTTTCCCACTAGTGGACTCTGCTTATATGGCTGAGTAGTTAGTTGCCTGTGGCAAGACTGAAAGTAACATTCATCATATATTCATTTTAGCAAGGCCTTTGACACAGTCTCCTGCACAGACTTTATTCCCACATTAGTGAGAAATCAACTGGATAGTGGGAGATAAGTTGGGTGAAAAAGCGGCTGGACCGCTTGCCTCAAAAGGTTGTGATCAGGGGTATGAAGTCCAAGTGGTGACTGGTTACATGTGGCATCCCTCAGGGATCAGTACCAAGACCATGGTGTTTAACATCCTTATTAAAGACCCGGAAGATGGGATAGAGCACAACCTCAGCAAGGCTGAGGATGGTACCAGCCGAGGGGGAGGAGCTGATACACTGCTGGGAAGGGCTGCTATTCATACAGTCCTTAAGAGGCTGAAGAAATGGGCTGTCAGGAACTCCATGAAGTCCAGACACAAATGCTAAGTTCTGCACCTGTGATGGAGGTACTTCGTGTAACTATACAGACTAAGAGCCAAACTGCTAGAAAGCAGCTTTGCAGAAAAGAATCCAAAGGTCCCAGTGGACAGCAAGTTGAACCTGAGTCAGCAGTGCGCCCTTGCTGCAAAGGCGGCCAACTGTGTGCTGGACTGTACTAGCAAGCATGAAGCCAGGCGCATGGTTCTTCCCCTCTCTTTGGCCCTTGTGAGACATCGTGTGGAATACTGCACCCAGTCTATGGCTCTCCGATACAAGAAGGACATGGAATTACCAGAACCAGGTCTAATGGAGGGCCACCATGGTGGTTAGGGGGCTGAAGCACATAAAGCTCTCTCTCAAGGGAGACTATGAGAATTGGGGTTGCTCAGCATGGGGAAGGGAGATCCAACTGCTGTCCACGCTCCCTACTAGGAGTGCACAGACAAGAGGGAGCCAGACTCTGTGTCCATTGCTACTCATCCTCTCACAGTACACCTTTGACAAACCTGAAACACAGGTGATTACGAGGAGGACAAAAGCTTTTTCACCAGTAGGGTGATCAAGTATTGGAACAGGTTGCCCATAGAGGTGGTGGAGTCTCAATCCTTGGAGCTATTCAGCACTTGGCTGGCCAAGGCCCAGTGCAACCTGCTCTAATTGGACTTGCTTTGGGCACAAGTTTGGACTAGATCATCTCAAATTGCTCTACGATTCCTCTCCATGCAAAAATGAAACAAAAATACAAGTTTTTAAAAATCTTATCTTAAAAATACACTATAAGTTACACTAAAACGGTAAGCACTATCTAGACCTTGCTTTCAGAAAGATATCTGATTACGTTGCACTGCTATACAACTCTCAATATGCATTATATACATACACAAATAGACAAATTCATTCATACTCTTCTGTCTAACCTTGCAACGACATTTCTGCTAGCTAGCACAGGTCAAGCATTACTTACAAACAAGCTGTCAACTTTAATACAGCCTAAATAATTTCATTGCACAATTACCCTGCAAAGAAAACTTTACTAAGAGTTAACAACAAACTGAAATACTGAAAGTTAATTTTATTATTTTTCTAATGAACAGCAAACTAGAAGCATAACAACACAAACAGAGAAAAATCACTGACATAAACATGACATCTGTGAATCTTTTGGAAGGTGTGAGTTAGTTTAACACACACTAACTTTAAAATGATATAAGTATATGTAGATTTAAAAATTATGACAGTAAAAAATACTGAAAAAAGATATAGCCAAATCAGACTGGGTTACTCTTTGTAGAACAATTAAGGAGTTCTGTATTATATGTGGAAATTATATACAGCTTCTACATATACACTTGTTGTACCTTCAAAAGTCTATTCAGGACAGTCCATTTTCTTCCACTGTTACAAAACCCAATTTTATATCTTTTCAAACTGGAAAAACACATACCTCAGAGTGAGTACTCAGGGATTAAGCTCTGTCTTTCTCTATGGCAGATGAGAACATGAACTTTATTGTTCTACTTAAATTTTTTTTTCCAGTACTGTTTCATGTAGAAACATGTCAAAAAATCAACTCTTTAAATTATGTACCACACAATGAAGAAGAAATACCAAGAAATTTGGTGCAGAGGTGCAATAGTAAAGCACCTTGATGCGCGGAGGGAAATAAACAAGGGTAACCTGGTTAAGAATAATGGAACAAGCTGGAGCAATCAAGGAATAATTTCACAAGGTGTTAGCCTGCATTTGATTGTTGCATCTGATCTCAGCTGATGTTAGATTCAGAGAAACAGGTAGTAGCAGTGATCAGCAAGGCACAACAAGATACCCGTACTAGATCAGGAGGCTACATCCATCTCTCAGTCTGTTATCATAAGACATGTTTTATTAATTCTATATTAGCATAGCACGATGTGCTCTGAAATAGAGGTATGAGTTAAAAATCCATGAAAAGCTGTGAACAGAATAAAATGCTGCCACAACAGCCCCAACAGCCCTACAAGCCAAGAAGCTTGTAGAAGTCTGTTGCACCGATACTTCACAATGTACACTGTCTGCCTACTGATCTCTGGGCAATCGCATCTCCCTGTGATGTTGCTACTGTTTTGATTAGCTGATTATCTGGGGTGTTTGAGAGGAACATTCCCTTGTCTACAAGAAAGGGAGCTGTCAGTCTGAAAGCCTATTGTGACAAAGATAAATAAAATGGAATATTCTCACAAAGCGATCCTTAGAAATACACCCCAGTTTCTCAACATCTAAGACAGAGCAACAAATAAAGTGACTTTGCAAGTCTTTCTGAGGGAAGTGAGTGGTACAAATATCTTCTTTCTGTTTTGGAAACAAAGTTATACTAGACTGTTACCTGATCGTCTAATAAAGTTTCTGATATATTTATTGTGTTTTTAAAATATTATGAGGCCACCTACCATGCTGTAAGTGCTGTTTAATAGAAATAAACATCTCAAAATGGCTTTTCTGCAATTTCTCCTACGATAAGCTTTTTAAAGATTTCACTCTTCCTCATGTTACAGGAAATTTGACCAGTGCTTTGGTTTGGGGGGATATGGGTGGGGGCATCTTAATTCTGTAACATTATTGTGTGCTTGTTTGATACCTAGCACAGTGGAGTCCTGATCCATGACCAGGGCTCTCAAAGCTACAAAGAAGAAAACAAACAGTAACCAATTTAGAGCAGCAACTGGCAGCTATACTCAAGATTTGGCATTACTACACAAGGAAGGATGGAAGGGATAGAAAAAAAGGCAATTCCTAAGTGTTTGTTCCACAAAACACACAGTGGACAGAACTCTAACTCAGTAATTATCAGACCAGGGTGGCCAGAAAGGAACAGAGTTGAGAGGAGAGACATAGCAGAACGACCAGTGCTAGGTGAGCTCTTTCAGCAAAACTGATGATGTGAGGCATCCTTGATACAGAATGGATGTGGGCTAAAAAAGGTCCTCCTACCCCACATATTCTCTGTGCCTGGAAATGAGAAGGAAGAGTGGCTGAAACAGTTTACTCTAAAGGACTGGGAAGAAAAAGTGACAGGAAACACTCGGGAGAACAGACTGCAAAACATAAGAAGAGAGACACAAAGTGACCTAAAACATTTTTATTCTCTTTTTTGACTTGTATTCAGAAACAATAAAATCTAATAAAATTAAGAGTGTTAGAAGAACTGATACCTATTTTTAAAAACCCACAACTTTTTCTTGAAAATTAAGTCTGAACAAAACAGAATATATGTTTTACATTGAAATAGTTTATCTCCATATGTGGAAACTCCAGAACAGTCTGACTTTTCTGCTGTCATCCATCCTAACACACAATTCAGGGGCTGTTACAGGACCACCTCACCCACAGACAGGTCCAGCCACTGAACTGATCAGCACCACAACAAACATTTTTTTCTTACACTACTACATTTCTTTTGTGTACAGTAATGATACTTAAGCCAGCTTACATTTTTGTGTGTGCTATTTTGGAAGACACTGTACCAAAGACTGGACATACTCTCATCCTTGTTACAGGTCCCTTGAAATATTAACGACGAATAGCTGAGCACTGTTTCTCCAGCATTTATCAAGTATGTTGTCCTGAACACTGCAGGAAGATCAGAATACCACTGTGAGCATGGCTCAATCATATCACTGCTTCATTAAACAACACCTTGCAGGAAGATCAGAATACCACTGTGAGCATGGCTCAATCACATCACTGCTTCATTAAACAACACCTGGGAACCATTACCAAAACCTTGGCCCACTCAGGTCACTCTTCCTATTGTTATCTGTTCCACCTGCTAGAGGGCTAGCCCTAGTCCCCAGCCTTATTTCAGCCGGCACCAGACTCTTCAAGATGTCACTTTCCTTTGTGGTGGCAGATTATTAATGGTACTTGTTTTCCCCCCATTGTCCTAGTGGGTTGTAGTTGTAGCACCATTTCACACTTTCTTTAGGGGGTACTTTCCCCTAACACATTCCTACAGCAGTTTACTAGAAAGCCAGACCCCACGTGCAAGAATTCCCTTCCCCAAGCACCCGTCAAGGATGTAGTAATAATTTTTATTACAACATAACTTTGCCACACACTTCCTTCAGAGGAAGGCAGAATACTGTCCAGACCAAATTTTCTCCTAATCCCAAACACTATTGAGCAACATACCTACAGCAGGGCCCCAGCAAATTGAATAATCCCCAGCTCTCAAATTTCTAACATCACAATAAACCTCTGACACATGACAGACAACTGCTCGAGGCACAACGCTTTGCCTGGAGAACTTGCTATCCAAGAGAACCGTTCTCATCGCTGAGCATCACTTGGGTAGCATTTGGCTTTTGGAAGGTGCAAGGGGTGGAAAGAGAGGAAAGGAGGTAGTGAAATGGCAATGGATTATACATGCCAATGTCAGAAGGAGTATACATACTCATGTCTCCCCAGCTGCCACTGATTTTCACAAATTTACAGGTTATTATCCTTAAAGTGACTAATTCTCCACCAAAATTGTTTTAAACTAGTCAATAGGTTCAAAATTTACTGGAGCAGTGTGAAAGAAGAGGAAGAGGAGACTGAAGAACAAAGTCACGCATGTCTGGCTTCCTTAAGATTCCAAGGTAAAAACCCAACACAACTAAAAACCACTGGGTCATCAATTTTAGCCTAGCAGTCCTTTCTTCCTCAGTTACTGTTTGAGATGGGGCCAAGCCAAACGTGAGCTTGTGGCCATTCTCCACAGAACACCTGCTGAATGGTACTTTTCAGGATATTTTTGCCAGTATAGGGAGGTTCAAGTAGGGAAGTGATTTCTCAGCCACAGGGACAGCAATACTGAAACTCTCCACAATTTTCATTGCATTCTGCAAATGCAAAAGCATGGGGAGTTTCATTAAAGAAAAAGTAAGGTCTCAGCATACAATATGATCTACAGCAGGAGAACAGAACATTGGCATGACACTTGTAAAAAATAATTCTCCCTTTTTAAGAACTAAGCACAGTCTTCACAAAAAGAATACTAATGGCTTTAGTGCTATGGTAAGACAAAATTTCATTTTCTAACTTATTTCCAATAGTTATTCTCTTGCAGCATACTTTTTGTGCATTCTACGCACATATATGTAATACTATGTAATTGTATTATTAGTGGCATGTATGAATGGTATTCGAATACTTTTAACAAATTAAAATCTATTGGGTGAGTATAATTGTATGTCAGATTTTAGAGACTTCCATACACCTGGCTGAAACATCATTTGTCCTAATTTAGATAGTTTTCTAACTTTTCAGCTGATCAAATTCTAAACACAGAAGCCAAGTTAGTGGAGGATCCCTGTTATTTCCAGCTATCTAGTTGTCTTAAGCAAAGCTGCTATAAAAACAAGATAACGTTATCAAAATGCTTGTATTTAAACTTCCAATTACACGTTAATAGCCTTACAGTATTTGTAATAACTCAGTTTAAATTTTGTATTTTATTTTTATTCTTTCTAAGTTAACTTCAGACACCACTATGAGGAAGAACAGATTTACACCAAATAAAATTTATCAATTACATCTTACCTAAATAACATTAGTTAAAACTAATGGACTAAACTACAACGCTGGATGAATGGCTGCAAAAACTTCCTGGTTAATCAATGTAAAAAAGTACACATGGGTGCAACTTCTTCAAAACATGTACATTAAGGAGTTTTTGCTTATAATCCGTCATTTCTTTTGCAGTTGTCAGTCTGTGACATGTACACCATTTCAAGGAATTTATTGCTCTTTATAATGCACTGCTTTTTAAATAAGAAAGCTTTTGAAACATTACCTTAAAACCTAAACAAACAATAATTTACCTTCTAAAAGTCAGCAATCTATCACACAAAACCATCAGAATGCTACATGTTAAGAAGTGTAGCTGTCATTGCTACACTATAACTGTTGCAAAGTTTTACCAAAGACCTCTGTAATTGTAACAGAACATGTAAGTTTTTATCACATTGGTTTATTTAAAATACAGCGTGCCTCTTCTCAGGCATTAGGGACTTTTTATCAGGCTCTAACTTTATTATTTTTTCTAATGAGCACCACGTGCATGCCACTTCCTTCATTACACAAATTTTGACATTCAAAATTCTTCAAATGAATATACCTTCCTTGGTACAAGCTAATCAGAAGGGTTTTTTTTTTCAATATAAAATTAATAGCAAAATCCCTTCACCCAAATCTGTGCCACTCATTTTGAATGGAAAATAATTTTAATTTTATTCCTGGCCTTGCAATGAAATTGCAATGAAAGAATGACCATGGGTTTAAAGTGAGGGAGAAAAGTGAGTGTCAGCAAGGAATGATGTTAAGTACCCAGGGGAACAAAACATAAATATTCTGAAAGCAGCTGAGGGGACCGGGACAGGACTGTTACTGTTTGGTGCTCAACTGCACACTCCAGCCACATGCAAAAGTAAGATTAAAAATTGGACAACAGGATGGAGAAATAAGAATCAAAAGAACTTAGGGAAAAAAATATGTATGTGGGAAAGTTAAAAGCCTGGAAACATCCTCTAATCACATATAGTGCCAAGCAGGAAAGCTGAGGGAGCATTTAATGTGGAAGAAGAAAATAATGTATCTTGTTTCAAATCAAAACATGGAACATCATCTGTAGCAAAACTACTGAATAACATAGGCCAAAGAACATATTTAAAGCTAAACCCAAAAACATTCTCTTCAATCTAGAATTCATCAGGTTTTTATCTGTTCATTTACATTAAGAAATCTGATCTATAATTTTAAGTTTGACATGAGTAATCACAGGTAACACACCACTATGTCACCAACTCATTCAGGTTTCTCTAACATTTATTATTTCACATGGTATATATTTGTTGGGATGGTGGAGAGTTTTAGCTTCTTCAAAAACTAACTTAAAGCATATTACCCACAATACTACAAATTCATTTAAGTGCAACTGCATTCATACCAAATGAAAAGAGAGCTTTCCTTGAGTGATGCTTTTTATCTGCAGTTGTGAAGAGCAGTTGCAACAGATAATTCCATTATTCAGAAGGCAAATCCCTCACTTTACAATAAAAGTTTTGACGTGAATTTAAGGTAAAACCAGTAAGTTAAGGACTAAGACAATCCAGGACTGTCCACCCATGGCAATCACCCAGGGATCACGTTCATGCTTTAGCACAGACCATAGACCATCCACTCCTGAATCCACCCTACACAAACACCATCCACTTATTCTTTCCAGGCAGGTCTCCTCACTACCATCTTTCCCCTCCCTCCCCCTCAGCCTGTGGACCAAGTATTTACCCCACATATCAGAGTACATTAAGCTATACTGTACTTGTGCCTACAAATTTGGACACTGCAACTATCACTTCTGAATGAGTCCCATGTACCATTAAAAAAATAAAATTTTTAAAAGTATGTTTGCTCAACATAAAAGTATTGATACATATTATACATATTGCTAAAGTGCTTTGGAAATATAAAGCTCTAAAACATGTCAGCTTGAGCAATATGTTTTTCTGAAATCTTGAATACGCATGGTCAACTGATTCTGACAGCTGCTCTTTCTCAAGATTTACTGTTCAGGCAGGAACACAAGTTTGTGATTCATTGCACAAAGAAGTTAATTATTTGTTTTATACTTGGTAAGAAAAAAATGCACCTAGCTTTCATAAAGCTAACGAGCTGGCACATCATTATTTTCAAATTTCCTGGAAATTTTGAAGTATTGAGTGCTTAAATAGTCCTTTTATGTCTATGTGACCCTCAAAATCAGTTTATAAACTGTAATTGTAAACAAGGTTCAAATAGACAATACACTATGTATCAAGAAAGTTACCACAGGACATGACTGTAGCAGTGTGTCATACTGATATGAGTCTCAACATAGTCACACAATGGTATCTAAAGATCCATCTTTTTAAATATACTGAACAGTGTTTCCTACATTGTGACTTTCTATGTGTTTTTAGAAATATGATCTGGCAGTTAGAACTTCATCCTAACCCTGTTCCCTTTGTGGAAGCACACAGGCATACTTACATGTAGGTAAGCATTTCTGCCAAATGATGAACAGCCTTTTTCTATCCACACGCAGTCTTTTTTTAAACTATCCCATACTCCACAAGCTTTAGGATGGACAAATATAGTTAAAAAGCAATATAAAAATTAATTTAAAATACGATTAAACAGCTGCAGTTTCAATGCAATGGTTAAAAAATAAGAGACAATACCACAGATAGATAACCGGTAGATTTTAGTAACTCTTTGAAAAATGAAGTAGTAACAATATAGATTAAGAACAAAGAGCATTTACATTATCAAGCCAAAACTTCATGCCAAATCATGATACAGAATATTGGAAAGTTATCAATTTTATATATACTTTTACGATTTTTCATAAAAATTCCAGATGAAAAAAATACCACTAGTCACAGTGCTATCATCTAAACTCCTTTTAAATTTAAAACACAAGTGTCAAGGTCAAACTTACTTACAAATTCAAGTTATGAATTCTTCTAGATATACAGATGCCACTTACCAAAATGTCATTTCCAGCTAAAAATTAACACATCACACGTAAGATCTAAAAAAACAAGGATGCTTCCACCTCCGCTCTTCTTTTGTGCCTGGATTATAATCACATTATGTGCATGCTTGCCCATCACATACATCCTATCTGCACACAGGAGCAGAGACTAAAAGTCTTTAATTACTTTGCACGAAAGATTACTTCATGAAGATATTTTGGCAATGCTCATCAACATAGTATATAAAATGTATTAATATACACACAGTGTATGTGGATGTACTTACAGCTAAACTGATATGTATTTACATATGAGTTTGTGTATGTGTAAATATACACTATATATTTATAAACTTTTGCTTGAAGTGTCAGAGATTTAATATGATTATCTATTAAGACATCATTTCACAACTACTTCCACAAACAAAAGGGTCCCATACATGTCTGCACTCATACTATGCAGTTTTTCCCCTAGATTCAGCCTGCAAAATAAATTTAAGAGGAAAAATGCAGATGGTCTGAACACAGCACAATATTTTCCATGAGTATTCTGTGTTCCTGTACTCAGCTTTGCAAAACAGCATATGAAAATGCTTTAATTACCAAGTAAGAACACAAGGAAAAACTTCTTTGAGGGTGAGAGAGCACTGGAACAGGCTGCTCAGAGAGGTGGTGCAGTCTCCTTCTCTGGAGATACTCAAAACCCAGCTGGATGCATTCCTGTCCAACCTGCTCTAGGTGAACCTACTTCGGCAGGGGGGTTGGGCCAGATGATCTCCAGAAATCACTTCCAACCCCTACCATTCTGTGATTTAATCAAAAACTTTGCATGTCGTATATATTGTAGGTCAGGGAGAATATTTTTTGTCTGTTACTTTTGTAACAAACATCCATAACTATTCATAACTATCCCAGTAAATTTAAGATATTTGCCTGGTTTGGTTTTTCGCCCCCACTCAGGTTTAGACTTCATTGTGAAACATTTCCTTGTCTGATCAGGTTTTTAAAATGTATAGAGATTATATACTTTTTTAGTCTATAAAACAGTGCTAAAAATACACAATGAAAACCATATTTATTTATTACATAAAAATACGCTTGGTTTAGAAAAACAAGCACAGGCTTAGACTTTTCTTTCAAAATGCAAACCACCCTCACCCCTACATCATTTTAGGTCAATCACAACAAAAATAGTTACTTACATGTACTTGGATTTGGAATATTACATTTTTCTGATATCAGACTGAAAACTTCTTAAGCTCCAAACATAACAAAAACTAAATGTCTCAAAACCTAACCGGCCTGATGTGAGAGACAGCAGAAGACTCTAAAGACATTTTTCTTTTTTCTACATAAGGCCAACCGGGATTTGTTCTAGAATAAAAGCTTTGCACAGTAATTAGGTGCTAAAGATGAGTCAACATACCGAGACACTAGCTTTTCACTTTCAGAGGGCTTTGATTAATGTAAATCACTGATTAAATCATATTTGTTACCCATCATTTTCAATGGGTTGCACCAAGACATTTATGGATGGAGACCCCTTATTTACACATTCCTAAAAGCAGGAAAGCACTTCAAGACTGCTGAAGAATCACACATAAAAAAGGCTGGGAATTACCAAGTTTGATAGTACTGCACCTTCTTACTCTTTCCGTATCAATGATGACTTACAGCTGCAGAAAGCAACAACACAGAGTAACTCTTCACAGTAGCTTTGGCTTCTATCTCAAAGGGCAAATAACCAAAGACAATGGGAACATTTCTTTTTTGCAGAACACCTGTACCTTGTAAGTTTTTTGAACAAGATTAAGTCCTCACAAATGTATTTTAACCAACTCTAACATCAGCTTCAAAAGTCTTCAAAAGCACTACAAACTGAGGGCTGCCAAAAGGAATTCTTGCTGACTGCTGCATCAGCAGCATGAAGGACAGAAAACTGCAGGAACATTAGAGCAAGCGCTGAATAGTGGTGAGGCAGCTGCTTATCCAGTCTAAAAATTGGTTACCTCTGTAACAAGCACTGAACCCAAAACCCTCCTCTGTTTCTTAATGTCAGGAAGGAAACACGAGAAAGTACCTCTTTGTTTGTCTTCCCCCCTACAGTCTCATGTTGTTCCCCTGATGCCAGTTCCATTAGCCCAGAGCATGCATCTGGGCCACCACCAGCCCCGTGGCAGTATATACAGAGAGAATCACCAAGTTGAAGTTCTCTTGTGCTTCCAAGTGTCCAGTAACAAGGCCAGAGATAATCAATTTCCTAGGGTGGCTAGCCCCACAAACATCCCGGTCAAGTTTAAAAAAAAACCTTCATAAGTCTAACCAAGAAAAAACTTTCAGGCACCAAACTGATGTTTTTGTGTGCCGCATGTTAGTCCAAGGAAGAAACCTGATTTATGCAGCCCTTAAAGGTCAGGGAAAATTAGTTCAATTTATAGATGCTTTCTTATAAGAAAATCAGATTAGATGATCAAAAAGCTCCTGTTGGTCTTAAAAGCCTATTCATCCAGGATGGTAGGAAGCTTCTTAAATAATTAGCTACTCCAATATTGACTACTGAATAGTGCCAAAAAGGACAGACTAGTAGATGATCAGAAATGGAGATGGGATACTAGGATAAAGATGACAAAAGGCAAGGGAAACGAGATCAGAATGGTAGAAACAAAAAACAAAGTGCTCCTTAAAACCAGCGTCTTTAATACACAAGAAACACAACCTTCACCAAAGAGTGCCAGTCATAGCATGGCCAGTCCTCTGGCTTAATCCAAGAAGGAAAAAAAAAAAAAAAGAGTAGAAGACATTGCCCTTATTCTCTTTCACAGGTGTATCTTTTGCTATGTAAAACTCAAATACGTGATTGTCTCTCTACAAGATTTTAAAGGGACTAAAATTTACTAAATGGCTTATTATATGCAAGATCTGTAAGCTTACCAAAACAGTTTGGAAGAAGTTATGAAAATGGCTCTCTGAACAACAGCCAAACCAATGAGCATGAGAAAATTCCCATAAGCATCTCACAGCAATACTTCAATCAACTACAACATACTAAGTTGAACTACACACAGAGCAGTAAATCTTAGTTCCAGCATTATTAAATGGAAAAAAAACCTCTCCACATTCGACAGTAAATTTTAATTTGGCATCTGAATGTAAAAGTATGTCCAATAATTGATTTTGATCATATAGGGACAATTACATACACAGCTATTACTAGATGTATATTAAATACTGCAAGATCTAGAAAAGTTATGTGAAACATGTTTTTTTCCCATGCTAATGTACAGTTGTTTAGATGACTACCTTTTAAACCATCTGAATATCCCACAGCACAATGTTCAGGAACTAGGTGCCAGTACATACCTCAGATACATCCAGTTGTTCCTGCTGTAAAACAGGACCACATAAGACAATAGAATAAATTGATATTTATTAGAATAAAGATATGGTGTTCAGCATTTCAGACAAGCAACTAAAGGTCTGTTTGTTAACTCTACATACCTAGCAAGATTGGGTTTTTTTTTCCTCCCCCTACCCCCCATCTAGAGGAAGGAGCTGTGTTTCACAAGTGGAAGGAGCCTGAGTTTCCAAGTTACTTTGCCCCAATATTACCTTTCAAGCAGAGTTTGGAACATTCTCCTACTCAGGGTGGGGAAGTAGGAGGAGGTCAGCAGTGGCGGAAGACTCAATTCATTAAACCTTTTGCTGAAATCCACGCATGTGGATTATTGTAGGTATATTACAAAATACCACCATGACTGTATAACAGCAGCTTGTTATGAGATACTCAGTAAAATACTTTATTGAATAAGAGTACAGCAAAACCAGCTGTAGCAAACTATGTCCCCCAGAGAATCATGAAACTACCTGCTACTCGCATGGTATTTCGTGCAGATGCCACTGCTAAATAGGAAAATAAAATGACTAAATATTTTCAAATTAATCTTTGGGCAACCGAACTATTGGTTTCAGAACTGCATTAATAAAGAGTAATACATATTGCTGCAATGAAACAGACTAGGTAAAGCTACTGAACCACACGTGAGTTTTGACAACTGGGGAACATGCTGGGCCACACAGAAGGTGAGGGAAGGGGCTGTGGACAGCAACAGATGAGATGGCCAACCTTGGGAGTCAGGTGCTTTGCAGACTTCTCAGCAGGCACCATAAGGGCAGTGAAGCAGCAACGCTGCTGCCCCCAAGCTGATCTCCTGCAGAACCGTAAACGCTACACCCTGTAGCAACAAGAAGCCTTCTGCATAACCTACACAGTCAGTGCTTGGCCCATGCAAAAAGGAAAATTAGCCAGCTACACAGCAAACACCAACAGGCAGCTAGTTCCAATGTAATAGAGGCTAAGCCCCAGAGACTATTGTGTCTGAATACGTACACATACTAGAGACTAGTTTTGAAGTTCAATAAACTTAGTTTTATTAGGGACTTCTTCCAACAACTTACATGTTGCTAGAAGTTTGTCACAGCTGCTATTACACAGGAGCAAAAGAATTGATTTACTGAGCATATAAGGTAACTCAACACGTGCAAACATACTATCTGCAGCCTCGTACAACAAAAGAAGAAAAAAAAAAAAAAACACACACCCAAAACCACAGTGTTCCCTCTTTCTACCAAATCACATGGTACGTTACTGCTAATAGTTTTTTTTTTCTCCAAGTCTTAGATTATAGTAAAAAGAGATAATGGTATATAAAAGTGTTTATAATTTAAATTTATATTTAAATGCATATTATGTATCACTGTTCTCTAACATGTTAAATGAAGTAATATAGCTATGACCCCATGAAAGGAGTGATTTTAAATAAAAGATTGGAAAAGAAATGACTCAGTTAAGAAAATGGATCATAAGAAGAGGCATGATATTCCAATGATGAACTGACTTCAGTTTTATATATTTTTTTCACTAGAATGTTAAATAAGTGGTTTATAGAATCATAGATTTATATATGAGAAGCTTTGGACAAAACATCAAATATTTAAAGAGTTCATGAAATAACTTTTTAGAAAAGAAAGCTCCCAAAAGAACAAAGATAAAAACAGGAGAAGGGTAGCATTCCCAATAGGATAAAGAAAAGGCCATTTTTGCTAAAACAAACTGTTTTTCATTAAAAAATTTATCAAGAAAGAGTTTATAAACAGCTCTATTTATAAATAGAAGTGTGATAGACTATTACTATTTGCATTTTTACTGTCAGGAAAAAAAACCCTACATGAGAAAAATCTATGCACACTACCTCTGCTTACCAAGCCAAATTAAAATACTTTGAAACTCTCACAAGAAATTGTGCAAGCATTCAATTTTTTAAATTATGAGATTCATCCAATTAATCTCTTAAAGGGACTGAGCTATTCTAATGGAATCCAAATCTCTTTTTTTATTTACTGTATAAATTTAAACTGAAAAAGACAGTACTACAGAACTTATTTTGTCATAGGTGCTTGTTAATTTTTAAGACTCATTAATCTTTAAGAAATAAATGTTTCCAAATACTGTAAACATTGATAAAAACTACCTTTGTCCTCTAATTAATTGCTATTTTAATTTTCAGCCTACTTTAGATCAGGATTCTGGATAAAACTAATATTTATGGAAACTGGTACAGGACTGCAGGACAAGCTTTTAAGGCCTGGCTTTCTGAGGGGGAGCTTGCTTGTACAGTACTCATCCCCAGAATATAACACGAACTCTTTCCAAAACTGAGGTCTTGCACTCCTCTAATTAAGGCAAAATAAATTATGCAATAGCTCAAATAAATCTGTATTCATATTCAGAATGAAGTTAAGGGAGAGAGCTGCTTGGAGCAAGGAAGGGAAGTTCAGGAAGGCAAAGCATAAGCTCAGGCAGCAGAAAACAGGTCAGGTGAAGAAGCAGTGATCTGAAGTAAACGATGAGTAGAAAGCTGAAACATACGAGATCTCTCAGGCAGTAAAGTTTAAGAATCATTCTGAAAATGTTCAAGCCTACCAGACTCCTACATGTATAGGCTGACCTGGATGTTAATAAGCATCCCTGTCCTCCCTTCCCCATCTTCCTGCCTGCCCTCCTACTATTTCTAAAAGAAGATTTGAAATGGTACTGCAGGCACAAATAAAAAAATCCCCACACCATGCAAGACTCATCTGTTTGTTCATTTGTGGATTTAACAGATGGACCACTCACTGGATAATGAATTGGTTGGATGTTCACACTCAAAGAGTCACAGTAAACAGCTCAATGTCCAAGTGGAGACCAGTGACGAGTGGCGTTCCTCAGGGGCCAGTACCAGGACCAGTGCTGTTTAACATCATTGTTGGAGACACGGACAGGGGGATTGAGTGCACCCTCAGCAAGTTTGCTGACGACACCAAGCTATGTGGAGCAGTCAACACACTGGAGGGAAGGGATGCCATCCAGAGGGACCTGGACAGGCTCAAGAGGTGGGCCCATGCCAACCTCATGACAAGTGAGTGCAACCAGGCCAAGGCAAGGTCCTGCACATGGGTGGGGCAATCCCAAGCACAAACACAGGCTGGGCAGAGAATGGATTGAGAGAAGCCCTGAGGAGACAGACTTGGGGGTGTTTGTTGATGAGAAGCTCAACATGACACAGCAATGTATGCTTGCAGCCCAGCAGGCCAACCACATCCTGGGCTGCATCAAAAGAAGCACGGCCANCAAGTGAGTGCAACCAGGCCAAGGCAAGGTCCTGCACATGGGTGGGGCAATCCCAAGCACAAACACAGGCTGGGCAGAGAATGGATTGAGAGAAGCCCTGAGGAGACAGACTTGGGGGTGTTTGTTGATGAGAAGCTCAACATGACACAGCAATGTATGCTTGCAGCCCAGCAGGCCAACCACATCCTGGGCTGCATCAAAAGAAGCACGGCCAGCATGTCAAGGGAGGTGATTCTGCCCCTCTAGTCCACTCTCATGAGACCCCAAACTGGAGTACTGTGTCCAGCTCTAGGGCCCCCAACATTGGAAAGACATGGACCTGTTGGAGCAAGTCCAGAGGACGGCCACGAAGATGATCAGAGGGATGGAGCACCTCTCCTGTGAAGACAGGCTGAGAGCTGTGGTTGTCCAGCCTGGGGAAGAGAAAGCTCCAGGGAAACCTTATTGCGGCCTTCCAGGGAAGACGGGGAGGGACCCTTTATCAGGGAGTCTAGCAATAGGACAAGGCATAATGGCTTTAAAAATGAAAGAAGATAGATTTAGATTCAATATTAGGAAGGAATTCTTTACTTCAAGGGTGGTGAGACACTGGACCAGGTTGTCCAGGGAGGTTGTGGATGCCCCATCCCTGGAAGTGTTCAAAGCCAGGCTGGATGCGGCTTTGAATAACCTGATCTAGTGGGAGGTGTCCCTCCCCATGGTAGGGGGTTTGGAACCAGATGATCTTCAAGGTCCCTTCCAACATAAACCATACTGTGTTTCTATGATTTAGAGTCATTACTGACTAATCAGTATACACTTGAAATTAAGCACCACCATACTTCAATATTTGCTTTTACATAGAAGAGGACACAGATTAAGCTCTTGTTTCCTTTTCAACAGGCCACACGTTATGAAGAACCAAAACCAGAGCAAAGGCAGAATGTATATTTAGTTATAGGTTTGTGTTTCTTAAATTGCACAAAAAGGAGATAACCTTGCATAAACAAAACCATTTCTTATTCAATAATAAGAGTAAGCATGACAGAACATACAAATTTCAAATTAGCTGCAGTTTACCCTCAAATAAGAGTCAGAATCATCTCAATGCATCTCAAACTAAGAATTTGTGGGCCAGAGTCTCAACCTCTAGCCAGGTCCAGCGTGGCCTGAGGCAAGATGAATGCTTGTCAGCCAGCAATTCTGAAGCAAGTCTGTTCCCCACCAGATGCTAAAACACTGGCCAATTCACTATAGTCAAGCTCCTGTGGCCTTACCACCTTGA
>VZSZ01009644.1:180791-205457 GCA_013398815.1 Ibidorhyncha struthersii
CAGAATGAAGTTAAGGGAGAGAGCTGCTTGGAGCAAGGAAGGGAAGTTCAGGAAGGCAAAGCATAAGCTCAGGCAGCAGAAAACAGGTCAGGTGAAGAAGCAGTGATCTGAAGTAAACGATGAGTAGAAAGCTGAAACATACGAGATCTCTCAGGCAGTAAAGTTTAAGAATCATTCTGAAAATGTTCAAGCCTACCAGACTCCTACATGTATAGGCTGACCTGGATGTTAATAAGCATCCCTGTCCTCCCTTCCCCATCTTCCTGCCTGCCCTCCTACTATTTCTAAAAGAAGATTTGAAATGGTACTGCAGGCACAAATAAAAAAATCCCCACACCATGCAAGACTCATCTGTTTGTTCATTTGTGGATTTAACAGATGGACCACTCACTGGATAATGAATTGGTTGGATGTTCACACTCAAAGAGTCACAGTAAACAGCTCAATGTCCAAGTGGAGACCAGTGACGAGTGGCGTTCCTCAGGGGCCAGTACCAGGACCAGTGCTGTTTAACATCATTGTTGGAGACACGGACAGGGGGATTGAGTGCACCCTCAGCAAGTTTGCTGACGACACCAAGCTATGTGGAGCAGTCAACACACTGGAGGGAAGGGATGCCATCCAGAGGGACCTGGACAGGCTCAAGAGGTGGGCCCATGCCAACCTCATGACAAGTGAGTGCAACCAGGCCAAGGCAAGGTCCTGCACATGGGTGGGGCAATCCCAAGCACAAACACAGGCTGGGCAGAGAATGGATTGAGAGAAGCCCTGAGGAGACAGACTTGGGGGTGTTTGTTGATGAGAAGCTCAACATGACACAGCAATGTATGCTTGCAGCCCAGCAGGCCAACCACATCCTGGGCTGCATCAAAAGAAGCACGGCCAGCATGTCAAGGGAGGTGATTCTGCCCCTCTAGTCCACTCTCATGAGACCCCAAACTGGAGTACTGTGTCCAGCTCTAGGGCCCCCAACATTGGAAAGACATGGACCTGTTGGAGCAAGTCCAGAGGACGGCCACGAAGATGATCAGAGGGATGGAGCACCTCTCCTGTGAAGACAGGCTGAGAGCTGTGGTTGTCCAGCCTGGGGAAGAGAAAGCTCCAGGGAAACCTTATTGCGGCGTTCCAGGGAAGACGGGGAGGGACCCTTTATCAGGGAGTCTAGCAATAGGACAAGGCATAATGGCTTTAAAAATGAAAGAAGATAGATTTAGATTCAATATTAGGAAGGAATTCTTTACTTCAAGGGTGGTGAGACACTGGACCAGGTTGTCCAGGGAGGTTGTGGATGCCCCATCCCTGGAAGTGTTCAAAGCCAGGCTGGATGCGGCTTTGAATAACCTGATCTAGTGGGAGGTGTCCCTCCCCATGGTAGGGGGTTTGGAACCAGATGATCTTCAAGGTCCCTTCCAACATAAACCATACTGTGTTTCTATGATTTAGAGTCATTACTGACTAATCAGTATACACTTGAAATTAAGCACCACCATACTTCAATATTTGCTTTTACATAGAAGAGGACACAGATTAAGCTCTTGTTTCCTTTTCAACAGGCCACACGTTATGAAGAACCAAAACCAGAGCAAAGGCAGAATGTATATTTAGTTATAGGTTTGTGTTTCTTAAATTGCACAAAAAGGAGATAACCTTGCATAAACAAAACCATTTCTTATTCAATAATAAGAGTAAGCATGACAGAACATACAAATTTCAAATTAGCTGCAGTTTACCCTCAAATAAGAGTCAGAATCATCTCAATGCATCTCAAACTAAGAATTTGTGGGCCAGAGTCTCAACCTCTAGCCAGGTCCAGCGTGGCCTGAGGCAAGATGAATGCTTGTCAGCCAGCAATTCTGAAGCAAGTCTGTTCCCCACCAGATGCTAAAACACTGGCCAATTCACTATAGTCAAGCTCCTGTGGCCTTACCACCTTGATACTTGCTTTTAGTACTAGATCAAGATGAAAACGGGTAGGAAAAAAAAAAAAAATCATTTACTTGAAAGCACTAAAGTTTACTTTCAGATTTCTGGAAAAAAAAAAACCACCTGTATTTTGGTATTTCTGTTTCAAATAAAGTTTTCCAACATTCCTGAAATCAACACAACTTTATTTTGTCTGATCAAAATATTCTGCTGTTTTTACACACAAAAACACATCCACCTGAATTGAAACATGGCCTCAAGACACAGTAGCTCTGGGTGTGTCCAGTTCTTTCCTCTAGAAGAACACCTGCCAGGTGATACCCTGTAGCCACAGGACTTGTGTACCTTATTAGGCACTTCAGTGAAAAAGACGACAGCAATGCTTCCAAGGAAACACAGCCAGAAACACACTCCAGAATGGAGAACCAGACATTCAAGCTACAAGTGACACACAACAGATCAGCAGTTCAATTAGATACAACTCAGTACTGAATAGTCCCAAAAATGTGAAGGTCCTGCTTTGACAAGCAGGAAAATACTGCTCTGTGTTCTTCCAAGCTCAGTATCTTTTTTTTAAAAAAAAAAAAGAGAGAAAGAAGGGCTAAAAACAACATTGCAGTTTCACTAGAAAGAAAACATCATTTTGTAGAAATTATGTTTTCATCAAAAACACCAAAAGTAAAATGACTAAGTAGCTACAGCATGCTCTTTTTTTCAAGTTAATTTGGGTTATACACACACCGATAGAAGCGATTCTCAGCTTCTCCAACTATATGCACAGTTCACTTGGTTTTACTTTACTGAGGACAGAAGTGCTTAAACAATCTATATATGGGTAATAAACTACAGTTTTATAAGCCACATTTATGAGTGGAATACTCTTAGATATGCAATAAACAAAGAAAAAAGAGAGTATTCTTGACCTTTAGATAATAGTCCTGAGGAGGGAAAGTTAACTGCAGAAGATTTAACAGCATCAACAACTGGAGGATTTCAGACGAAGAGAACTGTTTTATACGCGTAAGTAGATAAAAAAAAAAAAAATGTCCACCGTTAACTCTATGCCACCCAATTGCTTTCAACTTTTATATGGATACAACCATAGTTCATTTTGTACAAGTCAAGAAAAGTAGAACATCCTTAACAGAGCAGGAAATGAAGTTTTATTCGTTGCACAAAATAAATCAACAAAAATGTAATGTCTGTTGATGACAATGAAACCACTAGCATATGAACTCAGGACTCTGATCTATTCTGTCCTCCAGATGCTCTCTCCTTGTGGAAGGCTGGTAAAAAGAATTAGAGTTCATTGTGGCTTAAGCAGATTTTTCTCATGCTGTTAAGTATTTTTCTAAAGTTTTACTGCAAAATCTTAATGTTCTTCATGATTGTAAGCAAGTATCTAGGATGAACAACCTATAGCCCACAGGCCATATGCAGTATGGCAGGACAATTCATCTAGCTTGTTCCCTTCGGCCTCCTCTCCTAAGAGCCTCAGCTGCACACCAGATGACTGCATTGGAACAGGCGGCCTGCTCCCCATGACCGTTTTATCTAGGAAGCTTGTAGCCTCTCCCCCCATCATATAATGGGCCCATATTTAACTGCACACTGGGAAGAAGGTTGAAGAGCTTCCAGGAAAGATGGCCACTTCCCACTGCTAGAACAATGCAGTTACCCCACAATCCCATCACTGTCTGCATCTGAGGAACTTATGGGAAAGACGACCATCAGGAATAGGCTGAATGAATTGTATGGAGTCAGCAGCACACTCTTGTCCGCCCTCTTTCTCAGGTCTTCACCAGGTCCTGCTGGGGAAAAACTGCAGGGCAGAAAGCTTAAACACCTGGAATCCAGTAGAGATGCAGGAAGGCAGAGGCTTCCAGAAGGCAGCAGAACTACACACACATACAACACAGATGATAATCACCTACAGAAAGCATTCCAGAAGCAATGAAATATGACACTCTTCTGCCACTGGGAATAAAAAACAAACCTAAGAGCAGCCCACCACCCAAAGAACTGGAACACAACTGCTCCCCACAGTAGATAGCAGAGCAGCATTGACTGCATTGATCAGGAGACCAGTCAGCTCACAGAACTGCATGGAAAAACCACTGCAGTGCTTTGAAAAGTAGTCCCTAATTATTAACATAGTTCTAAAATACCAGGACTAATGGGCTTTGGGTCTAATTCTAAGTAATTACACATTACTGCTGCTGCAGCAGCTGTTAGCTCCTATCAGGGAATCCTATGCTAACCTGAAATGTTGACAGGCTAACAGGAAAGAAAGAAAAGCGCTTCGCTATCAAACGAAACTAAAATACATTTTCAGCTTTAACCAAAAGTACTTGCAAGTTAAGTAACTCCTATCAATAGAGCCCTTTACATGACAAACTCTTCCAGAATGATTCATGCGTATAAAATAAAAAAGGCTAAAGCAGCTTTGTATTATTCATCCTCTAATTAGGTGAAATGCGTAAGAACTTCTACTGAAAATGAAGGACACCACCTTACAGCATTCTGCACTCTTTCGACCTTTGTGTTTTGACAGATAGCCCTGCTAGACACCAACTAGTCTAAAGCTGACAGGTGCCTGGCTAAAGGAAACCAAGTGAGCCAAGGTGATGGCCTCAGGACAGTTTCTTTGCAAATCAGGGGCAGAACAACTAAACAATCATGCTGGGGTGGGGAATAAAATTCATATCTCTCAATAGAAGGATCAAGTTTGTTCCGTCTTCTCTGGAGGCAAAGAAATAAATATTTCCAGTTAAAGTTCATGTTTATTTAACTGTTGGAGTTAAGCTAAGAAGATGACTGAGACCACTGGATGGTCCAGCATATTGCCAGTAGTACAGTACAATTTCCCTGGGGTTCTATGGCCTGTAAAAATGTAAGACAGTGCACATTTAATCCTGAATGTCTCCCCATTCTTTTGGAAAAAGTGGAGCTCACTGGGATTGAGTTTATTATTGTCCATAAGTGTTCAAAATAAAACACAATCTACATCAGTTGTGCATCAAAATTATTTAGCAGGAACCACTCTTTAAGTGCAGATATTGTAAGGTAAGTCACAAGCAATAGGTGAATAAAGGTAATTTTTCTGCTTAAGTTCAATAACTGTATCTAATAAATTATAATTGAATCACACCCTTTCAGAGAAAATACCACTCTTTCCAAAAGGAACAAGCTATAATTTCAGAGTACACTTTGTACTTGAAAGAATTAAGAGTATTTTGTCTTCTGGAATTTTAAGATGCTTTTACCAAAGGTGGATAAATTACAGGTTTTTTCCACTACAAAATCTGTAATCATGCCCGTTCTGAAATAGGAGGTTTTGCTATAATGAGGAGCTAAAATACATTCCAACAAATTTAACTACGCTTTAATCTATCAACAAACGAGGAAAAACTACTTCCTCTCCAAGGAAATATTTTTAAATGCATTACCTCACCTCGTTCCCTGTTAAACCATACCAATCCAAACTCTTCACCTGACTACATGAAACAAAGCTGGATTGTAGGGTCCTGATTTGATGTCAGCTGGATTGGGACAAATCTGGAATTACTCCAAAGTAAATCAATTGAGGTATTCCAGACCTACGCCAGGGAAAACCAAATCAGAATCTGACCCTTGAATTCTAGGAATTATGCCAAAGATGATATATAAATCCTTTCACCCTATACCTTGGAACAAAGGCACTGACTATTGGCATTACACTTCCTTGCTGTAAGTAGGTCAGAAAAAAAGCTAAGTAAAAACAGTAAAGGTACAA
This sequence comes from Ibidorhyncha struthersii, assembly GCA_013398815.1. Classification (NCBI taxonomy): domain Eukaryota; kingdom Metazoa; phylum Chordata; class Aves; order Charadriiformes; family Charadriidae; genus Ibidorhyncha; species Ibidorhyncha struthersii. The sequence goes on from VZSZ01009644.1 coordinate 186,490, forward strand.
GGATTACCCTTAATCTTTCTACTTTGTACACCTGTATCTACACAGTAGAACAGCTTCTCTGTACTTTTACAAAGAGAAATACAGCACTTACATGTTAGTATTTGCATTTACCTTAGTAAAACTATTTTCTGGAATATAAATCAGCAAGGTTGTGGTATCTGAGTTTCAACTCTTATATCTACTTGCCCAGCTGCAGAATTAAAATAAATAAATACTTTTGCTGTTTTCTACTTTCAGTAACCAAGTGTAACAAAAAGACTCATATTGGAGTTCTTTTTCCTATAAACTTGAAAAAAACCAAAGGTCTGCTCTGAAATGCGATTCTGTAGCAACAGTATCAGTGATCACTCTTTGTTCTCTGTTCCTGTGCAAATGTGTTCCTTTCCAAAATTCAGTAATACGTACCATGACATCACACCCAATTAACAATTCACCAAATTAACCACAGCAAAAAGAAACCAAACAACTTTTTCTAGCTGGTGCATCACCACGAACAGCAAAAACTTATGCTGCAACAACCTTTTTCCGAAAGCAGCTGGTGCAGGTTTGAACCCCAAGCTGTGTAACAGCAAATGCAACTTGGTCTTAAATTTGAAATTCAGTTTCATCCGTGATGTACAAGCCAGCTTGTTCTGTTCTCCAAATGCCTTAGTCCACACCATAAGGGAGCAAAGGGACCATGGCAGGGAGGAACTGGTCTGCTGGCTGGCTGACACAGACCAGTTTGGTTAGCTACCTGCCCAGGACTACCCTGCAGTGCACTTCCTCGAACAGATGAGCTTTTGTACCATCCTCTTAGATGTCTCCACAGATAGTCTCCCAATACATAAAATTACAGATATAGCATCTGTATGATGTTTTTAAGTGTTGGCACTCGGGATACTTATACGTTTCCAAAATCATTACATATTCATGCACAAGTTTCTGACAAGATGTTGAGCTGTTTTCCCTGATAATTTTCATGTGATATACTTGTACATATCCATATGTACAACATAGAAAGATTAATAAGCTCAGAAGAAGACGTCATTGTATTCAAAACAGTCACTCTGACTCAACTCTTAAGTTGTGCAATTAGTAGTTTTCTTAAGTTTATTCAAAATGCAATAGTTTGTTAAAATCCACAATACCTCCATGCATGATCTGCCAAAGCAGCTGTGTTTTGGCGGTTAAAAGTCTTTGGAGTGCAAGATACTAAAAGCGTGAGAAGAATTATCTTTAAGGGGAGGACCAATGTCAGCAGTGAACTTCCAGAAGACCTGAACAACCAGACAGAATATTCATATTCAAATCCACAACAACTTTGAGACCCACAACATGCCCTGAAGTTCTAAAAAGCAAGCTACAGTGGTCATCACATTAGCTCTACTATTTAACTTATTATGCCACCCATTTCCTTACTGTGATGTTGGTTTGCTACACACAATCCCTTCAATGCCCCAGCAGCAGAGCCACTTCAAAGAAAAAAAAAAAAAGTAGTACTGGATACTATCCTAGCTGGTACAGAAGAAAACTATTATTTACATTTCAACAATGCACGTTCTAACTGGTGCTTTGCCAAGAGTTCAACCTGACATTCAGTTTCCAAGTTCATTTTGAGCCTAGAAATCCCTTGCATATCTTCTTCCCCTTCTCTCTCCACACAGCAAATTCAGCTGATTTGATCTGTAAACAACCATAACATTCACAATGTTAATGTAGACTTTCTAGAATATAGCTGTACTATGTAGTGTAAATACTCAGTCTGGGGTCTGCAGTTTTCTAGTGATTACGGAACACATGAAGAATGGTCCACGAAAGAGCTCCAGAAGAAAAAATTGCTTCGGTTTGTTTGAGGAATGGAAGTAAAGAAGTTAAATATACAATGCCTACCATTCAGCGGGGCATACGTGACAGTGCCTGCCCACAAAACAGTCAGAAAACAGCAGTAACTGCTATCACTGCCTTACTGAAAAGTGAAATAACAGTGAAATTATGACTACATAAAGCAACTGCTTACCTATGTACTACATGCTATTCATATTTCCTGTCCCAACTGTTCCTCCTTACCATCAAGCAATAATGAAATGAAAAACAGTCAGATGGAAAGCTGTCTTTAATATACATAGATACATACACACATATACACACAAACATATGTATAAAGAACCAAGTTTCTACACCAGCTTTCTAGCACAACAGGTAAGCAGGTTTGCTACTTTTTCACTTGTTAAGTAACACCACAATCCCCCATGCAAGGGAATCTAAAGGAACAGAGCAGGAAATAGGGAACCACAATTTTAAATTACTAAAAGAAGCAACATCAGCTTCCTCTGAGGAAAAAAAACTCTTCCCCTCCACAGGGGCAACACTACTGAACTGTCAACTTTTGACTTCACAGGCAAAGTGGGAATAACAACAAATGTGGGATACGTATGGATGTTAAGTGTCATAGAAATGTGTAAGAGGCAGGTCAGTAAAGTGAAATCGTATTGCACAACAGAACTCGTACAGAGATGAGCACAGAAACACAATTACCCACACAGAAAAGAGAAGCACCTGCTTTTCATTAAGATAAATAATACAGACTTTGTTAACACTGGCATAGGTTTATAAGTTTTTGTGTGCGTAGCTAAAGAGAAATGTGCATATTTGGGGGTCAGGCAGTTTTACTGCCTGTTGGCATACATAATTTGATTTGCAATTTTTTATATTTTTTTAAATAGAACATAACTTGCCAGAGGCAAGTCAGTCAAGTATTAGAATAAAAATATTAAAAATAAAAGAGGAAGGGGGGAGAGACAGAGAAAGAAACAGGTTAAAATGACTGTTACTTGTGCCCTATTTGCTAAAAATAAAATATTTCAAACAATATGCAAGTTTCCACAATTAAGACATGGTGAAACACTTCAGCCAGGAGATACTCCCAGCATGGTTTGCAGCTTCTAAGCCAATAAAACTCTACTCCTAATACACTCCAGTTCCAGGGTAAGTCACAGGTTGATATCTAGCTCCTGTTTCAGAAATGGTAGCCCATGTGCAACAAGCTCATAACACTTCAATTCTCAGCAAATGAGAATAATTATTTTCCACCAACAATGATAGTATCGAGAAAACATATATGACCATGTTTATGAACATTTGTTGATTTAACAGCAAAATTTGAGATTATGAATTCTCACCATGTTATTTCTCAACCAACTCAGTTTTCAAAAGGGACCCAGTCTGCTTCTTCACTCTCCATGTTGAACTAAAATTGTGAAGTGCATTGACATGGCATTGCAACAGACAGACATCAGGTCTTGAATATTCTCTAGTACCAGAAGACAACCCTTCAAGAAAAGCATTGGCTATCATTCAGAAAAGTCAGTTCAGAAGGTCAGCTGATAACCACTCAATATATAATTTAGGGGGATGAGACTGATGGGAGAAGGATGCACTTAGATAACACAGCTAAGCAGAGCTGAGCTTTTCCTACACTTGGTGTCTTTTCTGTATGCTGTCTTTTGCCCTCACCAGATCTCCCAGCAAGCTAATTCAACACACTAACCCAGAACAAATAAAGAAATCAAGCATCATCATCACCTTTTGGGGGTTGGTTTTGATTTTTTGTGAGATAAGCAAATTGTCCAATTTACCTCACAGTAAGACATATGCCAGCACATGCAAAGAAGCAGGCTAAAGCTGATGCAAGACGCAAGGCACAAAGTGAGCTCCATCAGCCAAGTAAACTGAAGGAAAGATGAAAAGAATCAAGGGAAAACATCCACAAGCCTGGGAATGGCTGAGATATTTCACAAGTTTTTGTCAAAATTGTATTTTACAGAGCTTGGGAACACTGACAGAGGAAGAGACCCAACGTGGAAGAACGAAGAGGTTAGTAAAAAAAGGTGAATCAACTTAATACAGCCAAATATCAAAACACAATTATAGCTAAACTGGAATTCTAAGTAGAAAAGAAAGCTAATTAGGAAGTCAGTGCCCACGTTTTAAGTGTTTAAAAGAAAAAACAACCACTTAGAAATAAAAAAAAAACAAATCCACAGGATAAGAAAAAATAAGGGAATAAACAAAAATACAGGGGGGAAGGACTACCACCCACTACCCAAAAAAAACACCCCTCCCCTTCACATCCATCAGGTGACTTTAATCCCTTCTCATCTAACCTATGTGTCCATTTGGCTGTCCCTCCCTTCCTCCACATACTACTCCTATTTGCATTATCCTTTCCTCTTGCTACTTGAGAAAGACAGATCTCCAACTGATGTTCTGCGTAAGACCAGCTAACTTCAAAACACATCCTCCAAACGTGTTCCTTGCACTATGCTAGCAACAACACAAATCTGGTATAAATTGAAGTGCCTACTTCTGTAAATATGGTTTGGACCCTACAGCAAGTCAGAGAGGACTCCAGAAGAGGTCTCTTGGAAACACACATCTCCTGCAACCATCCAGTTAACTCAAGCCCTACCTGCTGAAGGAAGAAAACAGGAGTTGCAGTCTCTGCAGCTGCAGGGTTGTTTAACAGCCTATAGAATGGTCATGTTAAGTGAGGTACAGAGCTAGCGCCACACAAACATTTGAAAAAGAGCTCAGCCTCCAAACTTCGGACATTGATTTGGGAGTTAAAATGATGTTCACATGCACGTATATGTATAAATTAAAACATTAATGTATATAACCCCTGCTTATACATAAGTAAATATATTTGTCCTTCTTGAACTTAAAGGACAATTAAACTGGTTTTTTTGGAGGGCAATGGGTTGTTCAAAACTTAAAAAGTGTTATTTCCTCTTTGGCAAGGCCACATTTCCCAACACACAACAGACATCTTAAAAAAGACAATGAGCCAGTCTCAGCCAATATAGCCAAACAGTCATAAAAAAAAAACAAATAATGTTTAATTCTAAATACTTAAATTTTAGAAAAGCAAAAAAGCAACTTATAATAGATCACAAGAAGCCTAGTCCATACACCTAAGACAAACTGATTGTAAGAGTACACTAAAGGATACAAAATACCACAAGTCGTGACAAGGCAACGAGAGAACCTGAGGTCTTTAACATCAACAAAACCCCAGCAGTTGACAGGCATTATTACTTCTGGAATAAATTTGGTTCTAAACAGCAATCCTCCACCAATATAGCAGCTACAAGACAATATGTGCATGTCAAATTAGCTTTACAGCTACCAGCACTGCATTACGAAGACTGTCTTTCAATCATTTTTTTTTGCAAACTGAAGCAAACCCTCAGTTTAGAAAGAGGTAGCTCCAGGGACAGAAGGAACAAGACAACAGGAATTTTCACTCAGTTCATTCAGCCGCCAGTTCAGCTCAAACCAAGACCAAGTCCAAACGTTAACCATTTTGACAACAATAAACTGCATTCAAGATCTGAATTCCTTAGTAAGAGTACAGTCCCAACTACATTTTTGACTGCTCTTCTGTTCCTGAATCTGCTATCACAGTAAACATGCCTGACACAGTGCACTTGGCTTCTCTTTTTAAAGATGTATAATGTTGACATTTGCAGGACTAAATACTTCAAGGAGTGAAATTATCAAGTTTAAATCTTTCTAATAAGCATTTAATTTTCAGCCAGTTGTAGAGAGCATTTAGAAGACAAGATGGCAGAAAGTAAGAAAAACATATCTTGTTTACATCTTTCATGTATATGTGTACTGTCACAATAAATAAAAACAATGGGAAAATGTTACAACAACCAGAAAGTTTGGTTGCAGTAGGCACTCATACTTTCCCTGTCTTGCTCAGTCATCCATTGTTTGGCTGCTCAGAAATGTGTCCTCCTAGTCAGATCCTTCTCACATAAACAGTCTCACAGATATTCTCAAGACACTGGGACAATTTATCATCTATCTTTTCTTTCCATATGAAAGTGCTTAGTAGAAAAAAAAAGGGTAAATTACATGGTCACTGTTCCTTGCCCAGCTAGAACATATAAATGCAAAGCAAGCTGTTAAGTATCTACTCTTCAGTCACTCATTTGAAAACACTGGAAATAGAGTGACAACAAATGCTGACACATGCTGATGTCTGAACTAAATGCTGCAAGGCCTCTTCTAGCAGCTCTTACAGCATGCCTTTACCACTTCCTCTTTTAATAGAGCAAGTTTACTAAATGTTTTTGCGAGAGATTTGTGGGACATGGTATTTCTTCCTTAGAAAGATAATATCCTTGAAAGAGAATCTCCTACCTAAAACACTTCCTTTTGTATCCAACAGTTCACAGTAAACATAAGAACTCTTCAGACTGGAGTTCTTGACAAAAAAAAAAAAAAAGGGGCATGAAACCCAGCCAAAGGCTTCTGTCAAACCTTCCTGAACCTTTGGAAAAGATTAAACTACTTAGTGTCCAATTTACACAAAGGAATTTAATTAAAAGTAATACAGAAAATTGTTCTTGTTACATATATATACTTATTTGTATGCCTGCACACGCAGAAACAGATAAAATCCCCTTTGTTACATTAAGCTATTAAAAAACACAAATAAAAGCAGCAGGAACTGGCTGCTTAATGATGAATTTCATATTTGTGATTAACCTAAGATTGTGATTCAACACTAGCTGCCAACATAGTTTGCGTCCTGTAGGGCAGCTCTCAACACAATTTTCACCTTAAACTTTGTATGCAAGTATCAAAACTCAGTATCAGATTTACTGAGCTAAAGACACCACTATGAAAATTAGTAAGTACCAAATGAAAATATTTAAAAAAAATGAAGACCCTGAGCTTCTACATGAGCAAACGAAAAGCAGGTAGGTGGGCCACTAGAGACTGCTAGTTGGTACTCTGACTTTAAGTCTTACCATATTTTTGCTGAACAGCATAGGTATACACTCAAAAAAACAGCACCACTTGTCTATACAGCCACATTCAATTCAACTACTACAACCCAGGTGAGAAGGAGAAAAACAGCAAAGCACTGCTTCAGACCTGGAGCTAGCTTTACCACCTAAGCAACGACTTTATATAACTATACCCTCAAACACAAGCCTTCTGTCTTCACATTCAAAGTCCTTCATAACCTGTCTGCACACCCTATCTACCATCTCGATCATTTCCCAGTCAAGATCAATTTCTACTTTCAGCATTCTTTGATGGCAGTCTCTGCTGATTGTCAGATAAGAATGTGTCTGCTATTCTGACAGTCATGCTTGTGGGCTGTTCTCCACTGTTTCCACAAAGTTATTATATTCCTTCGAAACCTTCTTTGTAATGCTTCAGTGCTTAATTGTCTGTATGCTGATCCAAACAACTAATTGGTTTCCCTGTGCCCCTGTAAGTGCTTGTATCTAACAGTTTTCCCCGATTCCATAATTAGTTATCCTCGGGGTAGGGAGAGTTTTCATCTTTATATACATCAGCATATTCCTGATGCACTGTGTCCTGATTAAAGGCAAGGACTCAAAAGTGAAGCAGTAATGCAGATAATACATTTCTCCTTGAGTCTCCTCATTTGCGTCAGTTCTAAGACTAAAAACCACAGATTTCAAGGTTGAACGTAAAGACGATTAGTCTTGTGGTTAGTTATAATGTCAGGAAGGTGAAGGGAAAACAGACATGGGCTTGTCCTTCCCAAGCTGCACAGTCTGAATTTAAAGCCTTTGGTTTGGGTACAGAGGTACTGTGGCATGGAGGGGGGAAGAAAAATGAGCAAAGAATTTCAAATAGCTTTTTAAAGAGAAAAGAAGAATTTGGGTAGAAAAGAAGAGTTAAGAAGGGTCCAACAGGACAGAAAAGAAGAAAAACAGCATCAACAGAGGTTTAGCAAGGGGATTTCAGTTCTAGATAAAAGTCCTGAGATTTAATACGTAGAGATAAGTAATGAGAAGAATATAATACTGGAACTTCAACCACCCTCTAAAACAATACATAACATTCATGAAAAAGTCTCATGGGAGTCAACTGCCATAACTTAACAAATACAAGTCAAGCAAATTTCAGAACCACACTTCAGTGTTTAAAAACACATTTCAAATCGTACTTATCAACATATGTCATGAATTTGATAACATTATAAATGGTAAAACTTAAAACTCAGTGCTGCAGAAGATTATATTCAGGAGCAAAAAAAAAAAAAAGAAAAACACCCACACACACACAAACCAGGTACAGTTGCATTAACCTGACAGACATCAAAAAGCAATGCAAAATGCCTCACACCCAACTTCTACTTTACTGGCAATTACCGGCAATACCTAAATTCATAATCAAAAGAGCACATACAAAGCATGTTCAATAGAACAGCACTTTAATCACTGCAAAGTTCTGTTCCTGATGTACTTAAGTTTCATTTTCTTATACGGTAGCCATATTTATTTAACATTCTGGTTTTGGAAGCGGTCGTATCACCTGTAGAGAAGGAAAGGAAGAAAGAAAAGCACAGAAAAGAGGGGAAAGAGCAATAACCTTCTAAATGCCCAAAATTCACTAAAACACGGTTAATTTTACACTGTGGACTTCGTATATCACTGGATGAACTTACCACTTATACAACATTTCTGCTTAGAAAATAAGAATATTAGCATAAAACTAGAAGTTGAGCCATTACTGTCCACTCCCAACTTTTATCTCAGCTGAGGAGATGCTGCAACAGCATAAACAAAAGAACAAACTAACACTGAAACTGAACTAACAATGACACAGCACCAGAGTAAAGCACAGAGTACAAAAGCATTCCCAGGGGGCTGACACTCTTCAAAAACATACAAAGGGAGAGAGGTTTTTCACTCACAAAAACCTGTAGGGTCCACTGGACAATAGCTTCAAACAATGCCACGTATTTTAATCCCCATACACCTTCAAATTAAACATGCTTTGAAATAGCCCCTTTCCAAAGAGTACACATCACATTAAGTTGAAGTCCAACTTTTTTTTTGCTCAGGTGAAATTATGCATGTGCTCATTAGAGGTTTCACCTGAGGAAGAAAATGCCTGACCAAGCCAATAAATTTGAGAACTAAGCTTTCTTGCTAATTATGCTCTTCACTGATATGAAATTCTTGGCATAACAGTTCCAGTTGGAGCTAAATTCAGTGAAAGTTCATTTTACTACAGTTTTCCACAGAAATATTTTATTTCGTTCAGGTTTTTTATTCACTGATTACAAAGATTTTTACGATAATTGGTTTTAGCCAAGTACACTGTCGCACTGGAAGTTAGAACACAAGAATTTGTCAAAACATTTTCTTTTTATATAACACTTTCAAGTAGTAATTTAAGAAATAAAATTCAAGCTGTCAACTTTTTCAACCATATCCTCAGAAAACAGCATAAGAGTGTTTTCATTTACATTCTTGTTAGTCAAAGGTAATCCTTGCATGGCACAGACCCAAATTTTACCCTCCTGAGTGCACATACCACTGAATAATTTGTTCAAATGTCAGTTGCAATTTTCGAAAGTCCTTTCTTGCCCCTGAATCTTAAACATCTGTAACAAATACTTGTTTTGAGAGTGCTTTACATTCATGACACTTGACCTTTTGCTGTATGCACCACAAAATTTAAGTTTCAAATACCAGGCAAGCAGGAAATCTGATCATTCCAGCAGTAGCCATCTGCATGGTCCAATATCAAATATTAGTTCTGGGTTGCACAAAGTCATGGGCTACAAATCTTTTTCTGCAACTTCTATAATTAGTTGCAATTTTTTGCTTCAAAAACACATTTCTCATGGAGCATATGGCCTTGAAATCTTACCTTAACATTGCAAAAGTACTTAGCATTTGGCTTTTGGTGTGCATACACGCATGTATTCGCACATGCACGTACACACACAGATTAAGTGTAACTACAGAACGCAAGCACATGCTTTATGGGTGGCATACCTAGGATTAGGGATTTCTACTCCACCAACAAAAGCCTTTTAGCTCTGGAACCATAAAAGAATATTACAAGAAACATCAAACGTAATGGAAAAGCGTTTTCCAATGTTCTTGCTGACTTATATCTAATTATCGATGTTAAATGTTAACAGCTCACCGAGCACCCCACCAAACACTTGAAAGCTTTGCACAAATTGAAATTTTCTTTCTCATGATCCTTAATGTAACTGGAGGACTATGTTGAAATTGAAATGTGAACAAGGCTTAAAAAAAAAAAAAAAAAAAAAAAAAAAAAAAAAAAAACACAAAACCTCTCCAGAGTTAAAGCACCACACTGACTAAAAAAGCAAGTTTAACATACACTAGCAATTTCTGTTAAGTAAACTAGACATATAACAAAATTGAGCCACTGGATATTTCAGCTTCATTGTGTCAGAAGGAAATCTTTCCTGAGCTTGTGAAATGGTATAGTGGAAAAATTACTGCGAGCAACTAAACAAAAAGCCCTTAGAAACCCTTACATGTAAGAAGTCTTCCAAGTGTATTCAAGCAAGTACTATAGCATGTAAAGGGAGAAGAGAATCACACTCCAGGAACTTTAAAGCACTCCTTCAACAGTAACAACATATATTTTGAAAAATGCCCAATGTTCAGTGGTGCTGCACACAGCTGTCTCAAGCAACCAGCACTGCTCCTTGGGAGGCAGAAGCTGGAAGCACGCAGGATGCTGTATTGCTCTTGAAATCCATTTCTTGTCTCGTCATAGGAAAATTCTGGCAGAGCACTATTAATACGCTTTTACATCTGCAAGAACACAGCTAGATCTAATGAAGAACTAAGAATAAGCATAAAAAGATACTAGCCATGATAAGAATAACAATATTAACCTTAGAAAATAACAGGGACCATAACTTCACATGCCTTATTCTTCAGAAGGTTTTAAAGAAAGTGACTTATAGAAGCTATTATTCTCATCAGCCTCTCAATGTTAGAACTGCATTAATCGCATTTCTTACCTGAGCTCCATCCTTTAATTTCAAGATGCATTCCATTGTATTGATAGTGATGACAACTGGTTCCGATCCCAATTTTGTCCATGGCACATGAATCCGAAGTTCGTGAATATGCCCACTTAAGAAAGTAAATGGTAGTTTCAGCTCCTAACAACAACAAAAGTGGTGAATTAACTACTGAAACATGTCAAAATCCAATACAAGTTTGTAATTTAAAACAGTACAGTTCTAGCACAAAACAGAAGTCAAAATTTATTCTCCCTCCCCATATCAACAGTGTGCCACGGGCCTTGGCAACTGGCATTATAATCACTTGCACACTTAGATTACAACTAGTCTGTTCAAAGGAGACATTGGGATTACCGTGGCCTTGATAATAAAAGGCAGTTTAAAACCACCTCTTTCACAAGAAGCTCCTGCAAAATGTGTCACTGTTCAAGGGACAAATAGAAATGAAGCAGGTGAAAGTAAATACTTAAACTGACATGCCACTTGCATTATTCTGAAGAACACAAATTTGGAATTAAACAAACATTGACAAAGCCAAAGCAAGGCAATTTCTTCCAAAATATTTTAGTACTTTGAGTTGTAAGAGCTCAGTGCTCTTAAGATTGGCCCATTGTTGCCCCATTCACATCAAACTGCCCAGTAAATACAAAGTTATTAAATTCTTTATTAGCAAAACCAGATTCCTCCTCACCAAGGCCTAATATGGATGTCACACTGCTTTAAAAACTGGTGCAAGTCAGTCCAGAACTTCTAACAAATGCCTGGCACTCCACCCAGTCAATGCATAGATCACACCTCTACAGGACAGCCCCAGCGTGCCAGCTGCCGCATGCAGCAGGTCAGCACAAAACCAGGTGCCAAGGTTTAGATAAATTCTTCAGATATAAAGCATTGAAGTTTCCCCAGTAGCTTCAGAGGTTCTCCAGGGAAGCATGAGCTTAACACTTACCAGACAGAATGGTCGGGCTAGAGACATAGTCCCAGGACTAGAAATCAAGATTTAGAATCATAAAAATAAGCGAAATAAAGAAACAATATTTGCTTTGTCAGAATTTTAAGTCAGCGTTCTCAACACTAAGTATTCTAATGATGAGGCTTTAATGATGATACGTCTTCTTACCTTTCTCATCTCCTGTCCAATTTTTGGCTATCAAGGTTTAAAGCTCGGGGGGGGGGGGGTGAGACACAAGGGATGTCTTCACTTGGATTTGCTTATAGCCTGGTGTTTGCATCTTCACCTTAGATACAGGGAACTATAGGTGTGAATCTTCTCAGGTTGAGAAAGACATGAATTTAAGTCTCCTAGATGCTGGGCAATAGTTTGGGCCATTAAAATAGAATAGTTCCAGTTTGAAGGCACCTACAACAATCATCTAGTCCAACTGCCTGACCAATTCAGGGCTGACCAAAAATTAAAGCATATTGTTAAGGCCATTGTCCAAATGCCGCTTAAAACACTGACAGGCTTGGAGCATCAACCACTTCTCTAGGAAGGCAGTTCCAGCAATTAACCACCTTCTTGGTAAAGAAATGCTTCCTAATGTCCAGTCTAAACCATCTCTGGCACAGCTTTGAGCCATTCCCACATATCCTATCACTGGATCCCAGCGAGGAGATCAGCACTTCCCTCTCCACTTCTGCCTCAGGAAGCTGTAGAGAGCAGTAATATTCACCCCTCAGCCTCCTTTTCTCCAAACTAGACAAGCTCAAAGTCCTTAGCCACTCCTCATGGGACATTTCTTCCAGCCCTTTCTCCAGCTTTGTTGCCCTCCTCTGGACACATTCAAGGACCTTCACTTCCTTCTTCAATTGTGGGCCACAGAACTGCACACAGTGCTTGAGGTGAAGCCACACCAACACTGAATACAGTGGGATCACCTCTTTTGACTGACTGGTTATGCTGTGTTTGATGTACCCCAGGGTGGGGTTTGCCCTTTGGCTGCCAGGGAACACTGCTGACTCCTATTGAGCTTGCTGTCGACCAGCATCCCCAGGTTCTTAACTGTTGTGTTTCTTAGTAAACTCTGGGACATAAACCTTTAGAACTTCAGAATTTCCCCAGCAGAAATGGACAACCTGGGGCTTGTGCACCTTCGCACCTTGCCTTGGTTTAGGTACTTACATTCTTTGACTTGGTATTCCTATGAATAAGTAGAAGTTAAACAGAGAAGGCCCATGAAACTCTGAGGTCAAGCAGGCAAACTGCTAGGGAATTTGAGATAAACATCTAGAAGTGGATCCAGGAACCCTCTTTTCCTGCACTGCTTGATCCTAGACCTACCCCTGCTGCATACAAGTTCTATATGTATAAAATTTGAGGACAAGTGGATTTTGCATTTAGTACTTGACATATATTAATGTCTACCCATAGAATATTTCTGTGAAGCTAATCAGTGTCATTATTTGCCTAACATCTTGAAACCATAATCAAATCTTAGTGACATGTTTTGAAAGCCCACTAAAAATTTTTTATTTTTCTAAGTAGTTACCTTGTCGTAAGTTCAGGGTTGAAATAACCACTATTGTAACTGCAAGAGCTTAGCATCCTGAGACAGCCACTAATGAGTCACGCAAAAGAGAAGTCAACTATTCTTACGCACAAATACCTAACACCATCAAAGCAACAACAGCTGCTAAAAGCAGCAATTTTAAGCTCCATTCTGCAGCTGATACCTCTTCAGCCTTTCTACTGGTACTATGAAAAAGTTCATCTTGCATCCAAGAGCTACGAGTAGATTAAGTATATTCACTACTAACAAAGTCTTCAGAGAAGAAAATGACACAAAATTATAGCTGGTTTGGTTTTTGTTTTTTTTTGCAAAGTACAGCTTTCAGTTTGTAAATTAGTTTTGGGGGTTTAATGAGCTTTCATTAGGGAAGTTCAAAAAAAAAAAAATCACACCCATCTCATGTCAGGAAAACTCTTGACTCCTACCTTGGCCATGCTTACACAAAAAGTCACATCTAATTTCAAGTCCCCATTCCAAAAGATGACAATTACAGACCTTCTCATAAAAACAGTTTGAAGAAAATTGTTAATTTGTTTTTACAAAGTGTTTTTTCTTCATATCATTCACTAACATACTGAAGGATTTTAGCTAAAAGCCTCTCAAAAAAATCAGCCTTAGGCTTACAATCAACACAAATAAAACTTTAGTCCAGGCAGTTTCAGTTTAGCCACTGAAAAGCAACTACTGGTCAGTCTAGCTACAGATGCTGCGACACTGATGGTACAATAAATGAAAAAGTACCTTATGTCCCACAGCTTCGGGGGCAGGGGGAAGAAATAAGGGATAAAAAATGTAATCTAAAAATACATTACAACTTAAGAGACAATGATTTCATTAAGACAGTAAACTATCATTATTAATAGTAATAGAAATAAATTCCCATTCCAGACTTGCAGATACGTAATTATTATGCCATCAATACTGCAATGTTTATTTAGATGCTGACTTGTGTTCACAAGTGTAAGTTATGCATTTACTTCAAAAGGCATTCCAGAATAGATCTTTTTCCAATATTTGCTGGACTGTTTTAACAGATTCCCTTTTTTGTCTGCTTAACTGTTAGGATATTGAAAGAAACAAAACAGAAGTAGGAATTCTTTCAAAATGGGGTGATACGACCAAATGCACAGCTTATTTAGAAGACACAGTTCTTTTTCAAAGGAATTTAGATACAAATGTTGTCTGACATTATCCTAATTGCACAAGCAAGTTTCGTTAAAGCAATGCAGCGAAGTCTTTGTTGTGCTATTTCAGTAGACAATACAAAACAAATGTGTGTCAAATTTAGCAAATTGTTCATAATACAACATTACAAAGACCATTTTTATTCCTCCTCCTTTCTTGTGCACTCTTTCCCCTTTCATTAAGTACTGCATGAAATTCCTAATATATCTTTTGTCCTTATGACTGATTAGACTTTACATTTTAGATGTTACATTTACATCATGTAAATCCTTAAAAAAAAATAATGATATGGCTGGAAACAAACTCCTGGGCTTGACACATAAGTAACTGATCAACATCATGCAAGACTGCAGACTAGATGATCTTAACTCCCCTTACCGTAAAATACAAGACTCTCCCAAACTTCAGGGTGATAGGCAAGTACTGTTTCTTCCATGTCAGTATTACCCCAAATACCTTGGCTTCACATTCAAGGCTGTATTTCATAAGTAATCCAGTGGCACATAACACAGACACAATGAGGATATTTTAATGCCCTCATTTCCCTAACATTAAGTACATTAGCATTTTTTGTATTTCTTTCTTTCTAAATTTTTTCAAATATGAAAAGTCCACACTACAATAAAACTCAATAATCTTTAGATCAAGTTCTCCTTTGTCTTCTAATCAAAGACTACTTCATCTTTCCCTTCTGAGTTTGTAAAAGAGCTAACATAATAAGCTACGATGTTATGGAAATATACACAAGCAGCAAAAAGCGCTCTCACCATGCATCTTATCTTTTTGGTACCACTGTGTCAACAGAAATACTACACACGAGCTAGTTATCAAGTTCATACATAGTTCTAGTACCATAGTGACTTCACATAAAAGTTGCCAAAAGTGCTTAAAAGGCTATTCCGTAAAACAATATTTAAATATTAATCTTAAAGTTTAATTATAAAACACTGTCTTGAAGTAGTTTTTGTACAATATGCCAGTTTTTATGCCTAAATGGAAAATTTCTTGGAATGCTAAGTCTTCTAGTAATTGAATCATCCAGGCTAGGAAAAAAACTAATATCAAAATTTTATTAGATTTAATCTTCAACTAAAGATAGTTGTTATAAAATTAACTGACTATTCAAAGAGTGACCTAATTATGTACAAAAGCTACATTGTACTGAGAAGGTTGAACCTGAGTACAAACTAGTACTCAGCTTTCACTACAGAACTAATATTGTCAAAAAAAAACCAAGGGCGGGGGGGGCAGGGGAAGGACATACCCCAAGAGTTATTGCAATAACATTCAGCCTAGTTTAAAGAGAGCATGTAAACCAAAAAAAATATACACAAAAACATGCAAAGTATTTTCAGGTACTGAATCGTTCCCTTTGGGTTTGATAGATCTTCTATGTCAAGAACTATGTTACATCTGATTTCAAAAGGTCTTGGTTCCAACTTGATCCCAAAAATTAAGTAAGACTTTCTAGAAGGCAGACAAATTTACACTCTGTTCTCACCTGTTCTTTGGGATTCTGTTTGGTGGCCCATAAGAGCACATCATGACATGGGAACAATAATACCAGCTGAAGTGCAAGGAGCAAGGGGAGAAAGCACAGACTTGTTCTTAAAATCTGTTATAAGGTGCTTTGTCCAGGTAGTTTGGCACCTATGTTAATGTTCCCACATAATCATGTATAGTTCCACAAAAGCTGGTACCCTCTGAAAATGTTTAAGGCTCCAGACAAAGATATCCAGGGTATGCGCATTTGTATCCAAAGCCTAAAGCATGAAATCAAGGCTGCATTCATGCCAGATAAGGAGCAGAAAACCAGGCTGGCAATAGCAGCTCAGGGCAGAAAGGATGTTAGAAGAGCAGGGCAGTTAAGATGACTAATTTTGGATATTATGAACCCATCCAGGCAGAGAATCCAAATGAAATAACAGATACTGGTAATTTTTTTAGAAGCTTTAGCTTTTCAAGGGAGCTCCCTGCCAGCCTCAAAGGCTTGGGGACGTTGTATTAACACACACTACAAACTTTTTTTTTTTTTTTAGTTTTGCTGAGTTTTTGAGAGTTTTGCTGAGCAGGCATAAAGCATCATCCCTTCCACAAAAAAGAAAAAGACAGCCTAAATACAGTCTGTGGGTCCAGGCAAATCCCGATGAACAGTAAGAGCCAAATTAAGACCACTACATTTCATACAAACACACAACCAAATAATGTAAAAAAATTAATCTGAGCTAAATTTTGTATTCACCACATATTCACATCCTCATTCAAGCTGATAAGACATAAGCACAGATATATATGGCAACATTTGCCTCTACAGGAGCGATGACATTAACAGATTGCACCAGATATTTAGGTACCCAGCTGATAACATAGGCAGACAAAGATGGAGCCAGGGATTACCTACCAGCAAATTGCAACTATTTGAAAGGGAACCACATAGATGACGGCAGAACAATCCTAACAGCATCAGGTAAGCTAAGCAAGTTTGACACATCCGTCCCAAGTCTTGATTTGTTATTAGGACAAACTTTATCTCTACAGAGTATAGCACCAGAACAGTTTACCCAAAGGTGACGTTTTCACATCCAAGAGAGGAGATCTCAAGACTCAAGTGGAGAAAACCACAAGCTGATCTGACATAATGCTGGCAACAGCCCTATTCAGAACAGGTCGTTGGGCTAGATGACCTTCAGAATTCCCTTCTGATCAACACTTCTCTGATTCCATAATACATACAGTAAAACAGGCTTTCAATATTCACAGGAGGAACACATCCTATAAAACTGAAGTCTAGTATCCACATTAGCTGTACGGACAAGATGTGCCAAGAAAATGAGGAACTAAAAGACTTGACAGAAAACACAGAGACCACCAAATACTTGAAGGAAGACAAATCAAGCTCTTCACAGAAGCAGAATAAACAGGACAGGATCTCTTGAAAGATTGTTTCCTCTTCCAAGACAGAATCAGAGATACTTAATTAACCATAAATATTTCTTTCATATTTTAAAAGGTCTCCCCGATAGAGACCATGCAGTCTCCTCAGTCTACTCCAATTCCTCATAATCCACTTAAAACATCAGAAAATCATCCCTAATGTCCAATCTAAGTGTCTCTGAGACCAATTTATTCCGTTATTTCTTGCATATAACTCTTGCCCTATTTTGTCTCACCTTATTTTATTCAAAATTAAAAATACATTCCCTATTTTATTCTTCTTTCAATGGCCATACTGTCTAGATCTCTCATTATTTTTTGCTACATTTCTCTCAGCTGTTTCACTTGGACTACATCAGGACACAGGACTCCAGCTAAGACTCACTACACCATGCACAACGGAAAACAGCTTTATCTGTCTCACACACTCAACTCCTTTAGTTGCCAACTCAGATAAGCATAGAAGGAAATGGTCCCTCCACTAAGACTTAACTAGGTCATATTGACAGCAGGTTCCAAATACTATATCAAGTGTTTTACTTGGTCAAGTTTGTCTTTTTAAGGCTAAATTTTACAGAGCCTCTGATCTAATCCACACAAACCAGCTGACCAAATCTGTCCCTCAATTACTCTTAAGTTTAAATACAACTGGAATGATGAAAACTGGAGTCATAAAATATAGAGAACACAAATCTGTGTTTAGTATGGATAATTAAGAAGAGATCCTACTTTACTTTGTGGTATTTTGAATTAGTTACTATACGCAACTAGTAAATATGACTGGAAAATCAATTTAGTTAATGTTCACACTGTAAAACAATGGCTACTGAAAGAAGAAACAGGTCCACAAAAAAGCCTTTCTCTTCACACCCTATAACTTATAGAATGTGCAAAGAGTTACCATTCATTACTAAATAAACGGCATGGAATTAATGCAGGAATAACTAAAGGCAGGGGGATCTGAGTACGAAATGAACATTTATCTGCGCAGACCAATCCAAGTTATTTAGTCAATTACTTTTAAATTAAAGACACAGACTGTAACTACTGTAAACATAACATACCTGTTCAAGTACATCCAGCTTTAATTCAAGTTTACTAAGTACAACATCTCCTCCCCAGAGCGACAACTGTAGGTCTGAAGGCTTCAAGTTCTTTATGTAGCGATTCACATAACTCATCAAAATAGGAGTTACATAAGACTCCAGCATTCTGGAAGATTTCTGTATCACAGGTCAAGCACTAGGAAAAAAAGACAAGACAGTGAGATATTCTTTATAAATCTGTCAGCCTAATTTTCAATAAAGCAACAGTTGCACTGTTTGGACGTATAAAAAATTATATTTCAAATCCTGCTTTCTAACCATATATATGCCTATATGTAGAGATAGATATACTTACACATAAAGATGAAAGCACACCTATTTGCATTTACAAATTTCCAGCTTTTTCATGTATATATATATATATGAACTAATAACTGGCTTGCT
>VZSZ01009644.1:206154-266661 GCA_013398815.1 Ibidorhyncha struthersii
GGGAGGGGGCGGGGCGGCGGTGGCCGTGAGGAGAGCGAGGGGCGGCGCTGGGTCCCCGTGAGCCGGTAACAGCCAGTCGGCAAAGCCGGCCGGGTGCGGGATCCGTGTCTGGCGTTTCCTCACACGGCGGAGGGAGCACTGCCTCCACACGGGTGTAAATTCCTGAGGCGGAGGAGCCCGAGGAGAGCGGGCTTGAACCTGCAGCGCCGTGAATCCCAGAGATGGGTCACTGTTGGCTTCGGCCAACGGCAGCTCCATATTTCGATTCACGTCATTATATCAGTGAGTGACCATTTGGGGCAAATCTCGGTGACGGCAAGCACATTGGTTGTTTCCCCTGTGTTTAATAAAGATGGACGTTGTCTGGTTCGCTTTTGAGTGAAGTTCTGCTCGGGTTCTGAATTTCACCATTTCAACTGTGAGAAGCAAGTTACTGGGGAACACCTTCAGTTTTCTGTGTGCCCAGAGCTCTTCTCGATATGTTGATCGTAGAGAAAAGCCCTCCCCCTCAGCCCCGAGTCCTTTTGGGGTTGCTCCTGGCAGTGAGCAAATGCCCTGGAGAGGCGTGAGCAAATGGACTCCCCACAGGTTGGCATGTGGGTGATCTGGAAAAGAGCCTGGGCCCATCTCTTCCAGGCTGAAGTGCAGTAGGCAGCGCCTGCGGGCATGGCTTTGATGTAGATAATGAATAACCTTTTACAGAGGCCTCTGATTTGAGCTTTAAAGAAAAGCCTGGGAGATGACCGTTGAGTTATGTATTCCTGCTGGGAATTTGAAATCCTGTGTGTTCAATCTGCACGGTGTAGTTCCATGGCTGAAAACAGAGAAGAAAGCAATATATGGCAGGTGGGGCACGTTCATGTGAAGCAGGGCCCAAACGGCGAGCGCTGGGGTAAGGAGTCTGCCCTCCGCAGCAGTGCCCGTGTTGAAACCTGGCTGAGCTGGGCAGGGTCTGAAGGCTCCAGCTCCTGATGGCTTAGCTGTCTCTCTGCTGTACCTCTGGTACACGCATGCTGAGTTAATCATGACTCTACCCCCATTTTACATACACCACCGCCTCACTTGCTGCGCCATCTTCACTCATGAATCACAGCCCATAAGACAGTATTCACCTCACAGAGTTGAAGCAGCTTGGACTGCTTTTCCTCTGACCGGTGGTCGCCTCTCCCACAGCTTGTACTCGAGCGTATCTTTGACTGTTCTTCAGCAGCTGTGGCGTGTTAACCTGTGGCGGTGGCCAGGTGAGAGACAGAAACATTTTTACACCATGAGTGGTCTTTAATTAAGGATGTGCTTCTGACTTACAATTTCTCTAGTGCTAACATTCTTGAAGAGTTCCTTTACACAACCACTACACGTTTCTGTCCCCCTGCTAGTGTTGTGAGAGTGATGAATCTTACTGGTCAAACTTTTTGGGAGCCTGCACTGCAAGCCATCTCAGTGAAGTAATCTGTGTTAATGGAAGCAACCGCAACCTCATTTATAGCACAGCCTCCCTGTAGAGTTGCATTGACACAACAGAGGGTTGTGCCAACAGATAAGCGTAATGTTGAAGCACACCCTAAGCATGCATCAAAAGCCTTCATTTCAACAGAAAAACATTCCTCTGTTTCTTTGTCCATTGTGTGATTACTTTTGAATGACACATCCAATCAACGCTGGAATGTTTTCTGAAAGTTTGGAATTGAAGAACAACGCCCTGTTTTGGTGAAAAGCAGTAAACTAGAAGAAGAGTAGGGGAGACACGTAGTGCTCCTGGCAGCTGCTTGGCAGACCCAGCAACAACTCTGTAATTTTCCTGGCAGTTATTAGCATTTCATTATAACTACCTCCATCTCGGTTCCAGTTCAAGTATGTTGACACCCTGAACAATTTATTTCCTACAGAAGGAAAAAAAAAATACAAAAAATGAGAGGAAGGGATCATGTGGGAATCAGTCTTTGACAGAAAGGAAATGGGTGGCATGGAACAAAAGCAGCTGGAGAGGGTTACAAGAGGTCCCTGACGTACAAAGGGGTGAGAGCCAAGTACACAGGGAATTTGCAAGTAACAGGCAGGTTGTGTGTAGTAACAAACTTGGGCATACTAAAGCAAGGAGGGCATGTCTGCTAGAAGCGTCAGCTGCCTGAACTAGTCTGATTTATTCAGTATTTCAGCAGCTCAGTGAAACATGTCAGATAGATGTAACCAAAAAGTGCAGATCTAGTAGTATGCTCATCCTGTTCGTTCATATAACTTGAGTAACTCTGAATCCCTTAAAAGCTAGCAAAAATAGATATAGTTCAACCTGGAGACTGGGAAAATGTACAGAAGATTGTGTCATATTTGGCCAGAAGTGAAGAGGCCAGGACTTCAGGGAAGTCCTCAGGAAATGTATCTACTTACAGAGGACTGTGTCTTGATAAAAGGGACTGTAGGTGCGTTTCTGGCTTCAGTGTTGTTGCTGCTATGGTTGATGGGCGTTTTCTGCTACAGAAGTGAGATCAATGGAGTCAAAACAGAGGGGAAAAATAGCATTCGTAAAAATGAGGAAAGATGAGGAAAGGTAGAGGACGATTAAGTGACTATCCCACTCGCAGAGGCTGCAGTCAAGGGGAAAACCAAGGAAATTAGACATTTAAATAGAGTTTTAAATGGTTGGCCCAGGCTGTTTGCAGGAAGTGAGAGAATCTGAGGTTTCTGACAAGGAGGCTTGGGAGACAACCTGTGAGGAGTTCCTTTTTCCACTGGAAGAAGGTTTCCAATCCCTAAACTTCTCCTTTGCTATGTCACTTAGCATTGGGTACTTTAACAGGGTTAACTTACTGGGCAAACTGCTGTCCGTGTCTGTCCTGCTCCGATTCTGCCTGTCCTGCTCCAGTGCCTCCAAGTACAGCAGTGTGGATGCGGGCAGTTGGTTCCAGGAACCTTCAGTCTATCCATGTGGGAGAAGACTTTGCTAATTTGTAATTCTTTATAGCCTACTGAGGTGCCCTAAAGACAGCATGAGACTGACAGCATGAAAGAGTTGGTGACCTTAAATAAGCAATACTAATAAGAGATATTTTAGAAACACCTGTGAAGGAAATAAAAAATGACTAGGGCTGCTTCCTCCTCTCCTGTTCTAGGTGCTAAAACCCAGACTAGTTAATTTTTAATGTTCCTTGGTGATTCCTTTTTCCTATTGTATACTATATATAAATATATTAAAAAGGTATACAAAAACATATATTATATGATATATATAAAATATATTGTAAAGATATTAAGTTTTGCTGGGAATTTCCTCAGCTCATGACTAGACTGACTAAAATTATACATCTTCTAATATTTTTCAGACTTTTAAAAATTACAACAACAAAAGCAGCAATATAAATCAATCTGGTTTACTATTAGAATTACATAGCTTATTAGTGATGTCATGCATCTAATTATTAAATCATATACAGCCATCACAAAGTGGGAGACAAAGAATTGCCATCCCATTTTTATGACTATGGGGTTATTTTCAAATTCACCAAAATGTACACAGGTTTGAAATTTGGAAAAATCAAGACCAGATAAAAATTAAAAAAAAAAAAAATGCCTAGAGACTATCATTGTAATGTGAATGTTAGGTATATTCTAGATTTAAAGGTGGAAACCAGTGTCTGTTGTAAGCTTTGTTTGTTCTTCTATTCCCTAAATTTTGCTTGAAAATCATACTGAAAAAACTTTCAGCTGTAGGCTTCAGGTAGTAAATTTTTTCAGGAGTTAAAGAAAATAGACTGAATTGTGGCACCTTCAAAATGGAAAATTGGAGTTCAAAAATAAAAAAAATAAAAATAAATTTAGAATTTGGAACTATGATTATGAGCAAGAGTCTGTTGTAATGGTTAAGTCCACACTAAGCAAAACTGAAAAGTATTAATTTAGTGAATGAAGGGCACAAAGTTCTGGATGCAAGTCGCTTTTGATACATAATCCCATATCACTGCTGCCTCATCTGGCTTTTTAGGAAATCACTTTTCCCAACACTTTCTAAATCTCTGGTAAATGAAAATCCCTGTAGCAGCCTGGGGACGAAACGCTCAGGGCACTGGGGAGTGAGGCACATTTATGGAGATTCGGGTGCCAGTGCGGCTCAGGGGCTTTGCCAGCTTCCCCAGTGTTTCCTCTGTCAGTGAGTGTCGGCTCTGGGTGAACGGGACAAGCATCTGACGAACCCCCTCTTCAGAAGGGTGCGCAATGGACTAGCGACCAGCTTGACCAGAGTGAGCAGGGTTGGGTTGGAAAGGGTCTGGTCCAGACAGCCGGGTGTACTCAAATGGAAGGATTTAACTACAGTAACTGGTGTTTTAAAATGCAGAGTGCATGCATAAATTCTTTTTACACACGTTCAGATCATTTGGGGAATTATTAGCCTCCTGATATAGAGGCTATATTGCGTCTCCAGAATACCAGCGGTGCTAAACTTTTATTCGCACACCAGAATGAATGAAAGACAAGAGAGGAAACCTGAATGGAACAGAGTGGGAATGTACCAGCAATGCACTTTTGGTGTTTTAGGTAAATCATGAGAGGCATGTATGCCTATCTAAACCAGGAAAGTTAAAAGTATTTTCCAAATTTTTGTTGAATTGGTAACAAAGAAGAACAATAACCCGTCTTGCAGTAGTGAAACTTTAGGGTATACAGAGATATTTGACCTGTTCCGATATGTTTAAAGGCTTTATGGATCCTTTGGGTATAAAGAGATATCTTTGACTTCTACACCTAATTATGGAATACATCAAAATAAGTCAGCCAAGAAGACATTATTTCTGGTTCCAGTACATGAAATGTATGTTTAACATTTTTAAAATGTATTTGTAAAGAAACATGTAATTTATTGCTGCCTCCAGGCATGAGGAGATTTATGCACTAAAAGTTTCACACAGGTTTTTGCTTGACTGTTGCTGTACTGTTCATGCAAAACATATGTACTTCTAATGACAATTTCTAGCATGCATTCTTTTAAAGCAGTTCTGCTCTTCCAGAGTTAAATGGTCACTGTTTTCTGATATTATATATTTATATTTACCAAAAAATTACAAATGTATGCATT
Source organism: Ibidorhyncha struthersii (assembly GCA_013398815.1). Lineage (NCBI taxonomy): Eukaryota > Metazoa > Chordata > Aves > Charadriiformes > Charadriidae > Ibidorhyncha > Ibidorhyncha struthersii. The sequence goes on from VZSZ01009644.1 coordinate 211,220, forward strand.
TTATATGTATTTGTATTTATAAATAATTTTCAATAAATATAAATACATAGATATACTATAAATATATATTAAATAAACATTTATGCATACCACCCTGCTACTATATTTTTTTCTAATTTTAAAAATTATATGTTCTTGAAAGATAAATGTAACTGACCGCTTCCTTCTGTGTCATCGGTTGGTTCTTTAGAGGGTGAAGATAGAAATGGCAAAGCTCAGTAATGTTTTTGCTGAATTATACTAAAATCCAGTTGCCTTCATTATTTATTTCAAAATTAGTTGCTCAGTGACACTGTAATGCTCTGTGATGCCCTTTGCTTGGCTTGTCCTGCAGCTGGAGCACGGAGCATTTCTGGAGGAATCACGGAATCACAGAATTTTCAGAGTTGGAAGGAACCTCTAGAGATCATCTAGTCCAACTTCCAAGCTGAAGTCTGTTCTAAAGCTTCTTCTTAATATAAATGAAAATGTCCTTAGGTTTGATATGCATATTGTACAGCTGGTATTAATGAATATCAGACATGTTGAACACCTAGGAAAACTGCAAAACCAAGAAAACGTTATGTCAGCTCCAAAAGCCACCCTCGGAACCTGATTGGCCGCCACAGCTCTGTGCGAGTAAAATCTTCATTATTTCAGCACTGGTCTCCTGGCTTTCTTGGACTTTAGAGATAGGTAAACATAGGTCCTAACACCAAAATCAGTCTGCATAAATTGAAATCAGACTGTGAAAGAAACAAAGGACTAAAGAGAGAACACTTAAAGCATACAATTGGGATACTTGAATCTTCTACGTGAGGGATACTTTTTGTCATTTCCAGAACTTTTGGTAATTTTTTAGCTCTTCCTCCTAGCATATAATTTAAAGGTCTTAGGTAGGCTTATTTTTTTTTCTCCAGAAATGTACAGACGGTAGTATTAAATAATTTTATGACATATTTTGACATATTTTGTCATGAAATTAAGTAGCTGTCTCACACCTCTCCAAAAATCAATGGCTATAAAAGCTCTGCAAGGATCCCACTTCCCATGGAATGACTGCTCAGGATTCCCTCTGCCCCTGAACAACATTCAGCATCTGAGAAAAACACCTGCACACAGCAGGAAGTTTGGAGGAGGTGACAGCCTGAAAAGAAGGGCAATGAGTGACCGTCCCCTTCCACTGGAAAGGAGACTGCACCAAGCTGGAAGCTTTATGATTCAATTGGATTTTGAACTGAGGAGAAGACAGAGCAGGTGAATGCAACACAGAGGATGTAGAAGAGACCTGGAAAACTTGATTAGGAGATAGGTACACTGTAGGTACACTGCAACATCAGGTTGCAGTTTTAAGACATTTTTGTTTTGGTTAGAACTTTTGAGACACTGTGGATTTGTTCTTGCTTTTAAGCAAGTGTTTCTCACTATCTGGGCAGCCACTATCAATTACTTGCCTTCCTGTTTTGGGTTTTTTTTTTCATTCATGTAATTTTCATTTTGGATTCAACATTGCTAGTGACATTAATCTAGGTATGAAATGAAAGTTGGAAAAGTGGAAACTTCTCCTTTCAGTCTTAAGTTCACAAAGTAGACAGCATTGCTTATCTTGTATTACATTCTAAGGGCTTACTTTTTTTAAGTACATACTTTTCCGTAACGCACTCATTATCAATTGGTATTGATTTCCAGTGTGCCGTACCCAGCATGCATTGATGTGATGCTCAAGAACTTCTTGTTATACTTCTGGTTGTGCTTTTTACATCACCCAGCCACAATATAGTGAACAGTTCTTTATGTACAGATAAACATCAGTCATTAGTCCAAAGACGAATAATTACACCACCCAATTTACACTTTTTTGAGTTTTAGTTCAAATCAGTGTTCTTGATGCCATTTCAACTACAAGATATGCACCTATTATTTTCTCCATATAACCTGGAAGGATGGGAAGAGTGTTGACTTACCCCAGATCGTTAATGGTAGCCAGAATTTGAGAGACTGTTTCATAAGTGCCCGAACATTTATAGCATGATTTAAGTGAGAGGTTATTATTATGTTGTATGAGATATTGCAAAGAATTTTATTAGTGATAGCTCTCACTCTTTTCTGAATCTTGCTCCATATTGGAAATTCTTAACATCTATGTGAGAAATAAAGGAAATATGACTAACCCATTCTATTAGTAAATTACATTTGTGACACAGACTACAAAAATAAAGCTTGCTGACATCAGGACACTGGGTTTCTGATCCATTGTTCGAGATTTATATAGCTATCTCATGCCTAAGAACAAATACGTCTGGGTCTATGAGGTGGAAAGAACTCTCAAAAATGAATTCCTAGTTTCTATTTCCAAGACTGACACCACATGAATCACCTGGTTTACAGTAACAGATCTCATACCCTTATGTCCAGATGTTTTGTCATCACCTTTATTGTGTTTTCAAACAAGCACGTGACATTTCTAGAAATGCAAATTAGGCCTAAAAGTTTAGTGTACTGAAAAAATGTTCTCTTCCCAACCGAACACAGCTGCTGATTTTAATTCTGGTCACAAATTGCCTGGAAAAACTGAGCCATTTTAGGCTATTTTCTCTTTGTACATCTGCTTTATCTCATGTTTCACGCAGTTTCTTCTTCAACAAGAAAGAAGTCTGTGTGAAAAGGGAGAAGTAGTTGTATTTCATAGGAGACTGTATTTGCTTCTTTCAGACATACTAATTTGATCCTGAGAAAGGATGAATATTTGTTTTAGGGAAGCTGAACAAAATAATTATCAAGGTAACCTCAACTTTACTAACGGAAAACTTCTGAAAGCAGGGCAGCTGCTGTTAATTAGCAAAGATAAAGTTCATGTTCTCATCATCTCATGTCTGAGGTACTGCAGCATCCTTTCCTAAAGCGCCTGCAGTTGCAAATCTACACCATTTCTCTTCTCTACAAAGTATCAGCCTCCCCTTTGCATCCCTCCATTAAGTTGTGTGAGTTTTTCACAATAGAGATGAAGGATTTCATTTTCAATGCTTTGCACTTCTTTCAAGCCCATTACCCTTACTCTCCCTCCTTTACTCTTGTGGCCGATCCATACTCACTTCTACTCTGGCAGGGTTGCAAATCACCATCCCGACACAAAGTTTTTCACCCTCTATATGTTATCGCCTAAGCAGTCTTTCATACATAGAGACAACAGGTTTTAAACATCTACAAAGGCTCTCAGTATACTTTGTCTTCTCCTTTCTTAAAACTCACTGTCACCAGGATGTCTACCAAAATGACAACAGCTAGGAGCAAGGGAACTGATACCCTCCCTGGCTGGTGGATCACTGTCATACGATTATGTCCTTGGGCTCCCCATCTGTCAGTCATATCTCCCTGTTATCTCTTACCTTAGGATGTAATTAGGTGCAACATTTTTTCCTGTGGCGAAGCTTATGTACAAAACACATGCCAACTGTTACATCTGGGGAAAGCATAAAGCCAGCTGACATCTTTATGTTGTATATTTTTCAGGCGTGGACCACCTTTTTGTTCTGGGTTTGTACAGTGTCTTGTAAAATATTACTCTGATTCCTGACTGCAGCTTTTAGCTCTGCTGCAATGCGAATAATTTTGGTAGCAAAATCCTTTCAATGAGATCCAATCCTTTGGATTGGAGTCATGCAAATCCAGTTTGCATTACTTGGATGGCCTTTAAACCTGCTTGAGTTAAAAGCAATGGGCATTGACTCATGAAGAATTACATGGCTTCTAATCTCTTCCAGCTCAAGGGCTTCCCAGCAGTAGACTATATGAACTGGCAAGAGGACTAAAAGCCTTCCTGTACACTGCAGTTCTCAGAATTGTACACTAGATAAAGAGAGGGATATAGTGACCGCCGGGAAATACAGCCAAAAGAAATGTGGTGTGTAAATATGACTGGGAAAGTAGGTGAACCCAAGTCTGAGTAGAGCAGAAGTTTAAACCAAAACATCCTAGAGACTTCAGGGAGCTGGGAGCACCTCCAGTAGGTCTATCTTTGTCCAGATGCAACAAGAAATGAAGCACTTCTTTCCAGACACTGAGACAAAAAATGAATGGACAGCAGATGTGTCGCTTTTCCCAGCTAAGCAAACTTCTGATGGACTGTTTCACTCTCACTTTACAAAGAGGAAAGAACAGAGTAGCACAGTCTGTTTTAACGGGGTTGTAACAGACATGCGGACCCTGATCGTCTTGCCTTCCAGGGGCATGCTACCTTTTGTGCTCTTTCATAGATGGTTAGCGCTAAAACCACTAAAACACTACCATCTCCAACTGAGTGAGAAAACGGGGCCATATCACAGTAGTTCTTTGCTTCTGAATCAGTGGTCAATCCATTCTAAGAGACAAAAATACAGAATAAATATCGTTATTATTCTACATATCCTGGTAGCATTGTTTCAATCTGTTGGCTGTATGGTCTATGAGACAGTGCACTGGTTAACATTGTGAAGGCTCCTTTCAGAACCTGGGAAGTTAGAACATATATTATTTTAATGAAAGCATAGATTGTGGAGGCTACAACAAAATCCACAGGAAGATCCTAAATCCTCCAACACTTTGGATTTTTCAACAGCCTGGATTTGGATTGACCCTAATAATGTGTATACTTAGCGCTTAGAATCACATGTATAAGGTCCATAGAAAATACAATTTACCAGCTGTGCAAGTATTTTTCTAATGACTCAGACTCTCTGCTTTTTTGTTATTGTATAAAAATGTGATGCTTTTAAACTGAGCAGCATAAATTACATTGTTGCTTCTCTGCTGTAATATAATGTAACCATTTCCCTTGGTTATATATTTTAAAGGGGTGGTATAGAGAGTTCTGTGTATGCAGTGCACCTCCTGGAGTTTGATTATTCCCTATCACCAGTTAGAGTGGCTTTCAGGCACTTTTGCAATAATTTACTTCCTAATCACCAAAGATATAAAATATTCCTGTTAGCTATTTGTATCATTGGAGGCACGAGGTACCTCTGCGTTTGGGCATCTTTCTCTGGTTGAAGGGATACCTTCAGTTCTTAAGTACTTCATTGCTATGACAAAAAAAGTGTCGCTGTAATAAAACATAATTATTTCAGACTGATGCTATAAAATAAATTACCTTACATGGTAATCTAAGTAAGTTTCCTATGAGAGGAAACCTGGTCAAAAAAACCCCACCTGTATCTGAGGCAGTTTCTCTACAGGGAAGAATGTGGATGAATAAATAATTTGTTTCCAAGTATGGAAGATAACAATTTCATTTTCTCATCATTAAGAGCCTCACTGAGATATATAGGATCAGGGCAGGACTGAGCCCTGCGTGTAGTAGTTCTGGGCAGAACTGAGTCAAAAGTATTGGATTACAAAATCATCAAACAATTTTTTTTGAAGTTTTGGCACGAAGATTGCACTGTACTATCAATCATGAAAAGGTATGTGCAAAATATAGCAAACGTCTCACGTAAAAGCAAAACAAAAGATTCCTCTGTCTCTTTGCAGAGACAAAATTAAGATGACAATACAATAAGTCAAAACATTAAACTGGAAGATATGTGGTGTTGCTTTCTGTGTAGGACACAAATGACCCATGACAGTAATTAGTGAGTGTCCTGATACGTATGCAACGACCTCCCTTCAGCGGGTCTTTCGTGCGAGTGAATCAGTTTGCAGAAGGGCTACAGGATCTTATTTTATGCTCACTTAAATGTATGGCTGAAGTATCACCAGGAAGTTTGACTGTGGCTTAACAGGTATCCAATACATAGAACACAACCCTAGGGGCTAATGACTGCCAACCTGCTAGGATGTGTATTTCAAGAGGCAATTTAATGTAAACTTTTGTTTATAATATACTACATATTGTCCTATAACAGCCCATCAAGACTTGCAGTATAATTCAAGTTTTCCTAAAGTTCAGCTCCCTGTTGTGTACATCTGTCCCTCTTTCAGAATGTTGGAAGAAACTATCAATTATTTTTCCTCGCAAAATAATTGCAACAGATTCAAGCGAAACATTAAAAAAGTGAATGTACTTTCTTATATTAGCAAAATAAATGTATGGGGTTTGTTTTTCAAGAAAGTATTAAAAAAATTAATAACCAATGCAAAAATATACCTGTATAAACATAATTTTGAAACTAGGGACAAAGATAATTTATCCTCTATTTTTTATTGGCAAGAGATTTTCCATTATTTTAGAGAATTATATTTATTAAATGTTATTTCCTTAGATATAGCAATACAAAAGCATTTATATTTTTTTAATTGCTTGCACTTCTATTTAACCTAAGTACCATGTACATGCTTGGAAACCTAGCTTTCAATAGCAGCAAAGTATGTACATAATTAGTAATGGGGCCTTCAATCATTCTCCCTCTCATGTTCCACTGTTTTCCCGTATTCCAGCACAGTTATGTGCCCTTTAAGCTATTTTTATCAAGTGTGACAACTTTGAACTTGTTCCAAGACCATATTGCCTTAGATGTGACCTTCTGGTGTGGAAGTTAAATGTTCTCTGAAAATCTTGCATATAACATGTACTTCTCTATATTTACTCTTAATGTAATATCTTCAAAGAATACCAAAAAGTCAGTGAAACATGAACATTTTCTATAACAGCCTTAGAGCTTGATCCTTTATACATGACTTCAGTAGGATTTACACATGTGTAAGGGCTGTGGACCATGTGTGCAAATATGGACACATGTTGTATCATATTAAGGTTCAATAACAGGGCTGGCCAGGAAACAAGGATTCTGTTTCGTGAAAAATTCTGAGGTTTGGGCATTTGCTTTCATTCTGATGCAGGGTGAAATGAAGACTTTTCAGCGTGTTTTGAAAGCAAGACAGTCCAAGAAGGAGACAGACAGACAGACAGACACACCAGTGGGGCCGAGTAGTTACCTGTAGTGGTGAATCCCCATTTCAGACACTGCTTCAAATCTGACAGCAGTGATTTAAACCTGGACGTGCCCTGGGCAAGACGAATTTCCTTGCTACCACATTATTTGGTGTCCATAAGTAAGTGAAGCCTTTCCTCCTCATTTTGACTGAAACTCCATTGTGATGTTGAGGTGGGCAACTCCGGTCCTCGTCAGCAGGACAGGCAGCACCGTTTGCTAAGCTTTTTGTTTGTGGACCATCATCTAGCCATGAGATATATTGTATGGCAGGGGACCCATGTAGTGTATTTTATCGCAAGGCGTGTGACAGGCCATGGTGCTGTATTCTGCTACCTCGCAGGACTCTCTAAACCTACGCCCAGTGGTATTCCCCCAGCAGCCGCAATCTATTCAGCAGGCACTCTTGAAGCAGAGTGTGGGGACCAATGGTGTAAGAAAAAGGGCTGGATGTGACAGTTTTATATCTCAATTTTTTTTATAATGTGCGACAGGAATTCCTGTCACTGCAGTTGTTTGTGTGTTATAGCTGCAAAATGTTTGTCCAAGATGTACGTCTCTAAAGTGTCAGGTTTTGTCTGGGTTTACAAGGAATCAGGTATCCAAGGGAGCAAATTTTCTGTTTGATGAATGGTGTTTGGTTAGAAAAGGAATGCTGAAAGAGTATGAGCCCCATCAGCTCTGCTTTGTTTCCTCTCAAACGAAAGTTAACATTATTTGATTTCTCCCTTCAAAAGCATACAGTGTTGATAAAAGGACTTTTTTGCATTTGAACCATATCTGTATCACTGCAATAGCAATATCAGCAATTTTTAAGCGTACTTTGAGTATTTTGTGTCCTAAAAATAATGCCATGCCATTGTGCTGATGCAGTGATGTTGTAGATAATGATAGTAAAGCAATTCTCACACACGTTACATTTCCATGTGGATTATACTATAAAAAATAACTTTTCCAGGCTAGATGTAAGACCTAGCAAACATTAGCTGATAATTTAATTTACCTTAATATATATTTGAATATTTATTTCATTCAATAAAAACCCCAAAGAAACCTCAACAACCTTGAGTGAAATTCTTATGGACAAACGGAATATAGCTTTGCCTGTGGGTTGAAAAAGACTTGGAAGTATTAGTGGATGCCTGTTTTGTTCAGCTGTTTTACCATCTGCAAGCAGTGAACTGTGATAATGATAGGAAACAGTTAAAACCAGTAAAGAAAACTTTCTAGAAGAGGAAATGGCAATTGACTGATACTGCTTATTTTAAATTTTAACAGTTAGAAAACTGATGAACAGGAACAAAATCCAAATTTTCTCAGAGATTGTTTCCAAGACAATTGTCTAAATTTAATCTCTATGTTTGAAAAAACTCACAGACTATATTTAAAATAAAAAATGTTTGATTTCTTCATCATTCGTTGCTTGCATGACCCAAGACAAGTTTCTGGTACATTTTGCCTAAGGGCCAAAGTAATAATTCCAGCCTGAATGTAAAATACCATCCAGCAATCTGTCCTAGATCTTGACATAAGAATTGGCCAAGTAGACTTTTCTTCTGTTCTTTTTTATTAAAACAGCATTTCAAAAGGTAATTTTCAAAAAAAAAAAAAAAAAAAGGCAGGGAATTGGATCTGCCCGTTTCAAAGATCAGATGATGGTAAATTTTAACATTTATGTGGTAGCACCAAAGAGGCATGACCTAGTCAAGCAGAGGCAGCTTAACAGATGATATGAAGTGTAAATGCTGAAGATCTGCTTCAGCGTGTCTGGTAAGTATTATAAATATGGATTATTCCCACTTTGTAGATGTGGAAGCAAATCAGGAAGATCATAAGTAGATTTAGACCAGGATTCCGTGTTAGAGACAGGATTAGAATTCAGGAGTTGATTGCCATCGAGTTTAGTTCATTAACTAAAACTACGAGGCATGCTGCTAGGTATCTGGCTGGCTGGTGGTCACACCAGAGGCCACCCAGCCCTAACAACAGTAGCTCTGACTGCAGCATTTTTCGGCTCTCTGAACTGATCCGCTGTGTTAACAAGTGTGGGTACTTGCTCACATGGTTACGCTGTAACAGGCCACAGCCGGAGCGAAGAATGAGTTCTTTTCTCAGACTGATCTGTTTCTCCAAGGATATATTTTTAGCATTGCATTTCCTCACTATCTATGTATTTGGATAAAGTGAACCTGCAAGACTACCTGCAATAATGCTGAGCTGATCACGTATCAGATCTCCCCAAAATCCAGAGACCGTAGTTTTGGTTGTCCTGTGTTCCAGAGCTCAGCTGGGAATGGCTGTGTGAGGAAGCATGAAACACTGCTCCTTGTGGGGAAGAAAACAGTGGCACTAATGGACACTCATATCAGTAAAACAGTAGAAATACCATTTTAACAAACAAATCTGTGAATGGAATTCATGGACTGTAAAACCTCTTGTTTGAAAGACATAAGGTGTCAGTCTTCATGTGCTATTGGTGCACCAAGGGTGGCATGAGCAGCAGTGGTCTCACAGCTGTATGAAAATAGAACAAGCAGAATATTTTAAAATTCTTCCTTTTAAAAAGCTAGAGGAACTAAATTTGCTTTTATTTTGGTCTTGGTGTGTAGAGGCAAATGCCAACCAGAAGAGGGAGCACATGACAACTGGAAGTTTATTCCCAGAGCTCTACTGACTCAACTAATTATTCTGCTGATGAATACAGCCATGTTGGCAAAATAAATAAAGAAGATAAATCCGGGCTTGCCTCCTGGAAAAGGTCAAAGCTGATCAGGAAGGAACCGATACTTACATACTCCATTGAACTGCCCTAGCACAAGTATTTCCGTGTTTAAGAGTGGCTGGATTTGAGAGAGAAATGTGTGTCGCTCTTCTGCTTTCATGTACATCACTCAGCTCAGGAGAGCAACAGCAGGCTCCTTGCTGTGCCTCCCCTCCTTACAGCTCACATAGGGATCACTTATGTGTGTAGTACAATTAATTTCTTCCTCTAAGGAGGCCATGACCATTAATTACTTCTCTTTTTTACTCTCTTCCCTCTTTTGCCCTCTTTTTGTGACCCTTTTACAGCAGGTTTTGCTTTTTCTTGTTGCTCCTGCTGCTCTGTTCTCCAGCTGTCCTGCTACCCTCACCTCCTTAGGCACCGGTGTACAAAGAAGATGGGAAGCAGCAGAGGTCTGGCTGCCTGTGACCCCCCTGTTGCTCTTGGGTGGCTCACCCCGCTCACAGAGCAAGTACCAAGTGACTCCAGCCACAGCTGGCTGCAGCTGGGTCTGTTGGCAGGAGCGCTCAGCTTGACGAGAGGTGAGGTTCCGCTGCCACAGGGCGCTCGCTGCCATCTTCTGTTGCCTCTGACACTGGACCACAGCTCCAAGTAGTTATCTTGGCATCAAGGCTGCACAGCCATGACCGTAGGGTGCCTCAGAGGGGTTGCATGTGGGTAACTGGGAAGCACTGATTGCTCCAAGAGGGGCTTACCCTTCTCCCTTTAGTTTAGCACTCATTTGGGGAGGGTTCTTTTTTCCTCCCTTTTTATCTTTTTTGCCCTGCCCTTATTTTATGTAGTTCTCTCTTATTTTCTTTCCTCTTGGCTTCTTATGCTTTTTCTCTGTCCCAACTGACCCTTATATTTCATTCTTCTTCTCTGTCACATTCTTCACTCATCCACTTCTTATTTTCTATTGGTTATTTTTATTCATGTTTCCTTTAGCTGCCCCCCCAATTTCCTTCTTTTGCTTTCCTCTTCTTTGTTCTTGTCCCTGCCTCTTTGCCCCTAATCCCATCTCCAAAGTGCTATCTCACATCTTCATCCTACCAGAAAACAGTCCTGCTTACAAACTCACATCTATTTTTCTTTCTCCTTATGGTCATGCCACATAATACATCTTTCCTTCCTTGAAGGGAATAGGCTCTGATCAAAGTTGCCGACGTTTTTTTTTTTTATGGTCAGACTGAAACAAGGATTGAAGGAATATTCCTTCAATAAATTATTTTCTCATTAATGTTTAATATATTTGCTTCTCATCAAATAGTCATTGAATTATGTTGTTGTATATTTCAGTCTTAACAGCAATCGATTAACATCTAAACAGTAACTTTAGAATCATTAAAATTAAATTGCAAAGCTTATTTTCATTTGCAGTTTTCCTGATCATATGTGTAAGTCACATGTCTGCACATAGGAACTAAGAAGCTGGGTATAAGTATTCATTATTTTCTTTTTTTAAATCTGTGTTATAATGTGACTTTTTACACATAATTATCTCAAATAATTATTAAAAAATAATGTTGCAAATTATTATTTTTGGTGCATTATTGGACCAAAACCAGAAAGCTTTTTTCCTTTCTATATTATTAAGACCAACAGAAGTGATATAAGTGACAGTTTTATTTACATACTATAATGGGACAAGAGACCATTAGGCTTAACATAGTATAGAGTAACTAATATTATTCTTTTCCATCTTTTTTTTTTTCTTTCTGAGCCACTGAGCCCTTGATCTTTTTAAATAACGCCAGGTCAAGTCAGCTATCTAAGGAATAGTTTGCTAGAGAAAACAAAAAGGCAATGGTGTCTGACAGTCTTCAAATGCACTTTGTACCTTGTTGTTTTAGTGTCAGCTATTGACAGATCTAGTTGGGGAAATTTCTGGTCGTATCAGCAACAACAATTCAATCTTCTATAGCACTTTTCACATCAGAGCACATTACAAATAGCATTATCCTCCCTCTGTTGATAGCACGGGAGGTTGGGGTAGGGATAACTGACAGGTTATAGGTAAAGGAAAGATCCAATTGGAAGAAATAAAATTCCAGCAGAAAACAGTTACCCAAAGAGCATTTCAAACCTTGCTGAAATTCCTCATCCTTTGATCTGACTTCAGATATCATTGCAAAAGTAGTGAAATTAGGGTACCTTTTACTGACACCAGTTTGGATTAGTCAGGTCTTTTCTTTCTTCCTTCCTTTTTTCTTTTTATTTTTTTTTTCTATTTTCTATTTTTTTTTTTTCCTTTTTCTTTTCTAAAGTACAAGTTGAGTCTCTGAGGAAATATTCCCTCTCTACCACACAAGTGGTAAATAAAATCTACAAATAAATTCTACTATTTCCCCAAATGTATAGGATACAAAAAAATGTATTCATTAGTGTGAGATATAAAAATGTAGACTCACACTTCTGAAATCTACGGCTGTTCCTTTCACACTTGTGCCAAAGGCAAACAAACATAATTCTCCCTGGCAGCTGGACGACATTCCAAACAACCACCACATTAATTCGCTCACCTCCATCAGCCTCCGCCTGCAACCTGCACAGCTTGCTGCCAGGAAGCCTGGCAATAAATTCCAACTCTAAATACCAAACAAGGTAGAAAATACCATACGATGCATTATTCTGACGGACAAAATGGGCTCACTCGATAGGGATACCGAGGAAGAGGCTTTTCTACCGCGTTTTGGAGTTTCCCTTATTGCACTTGCGGAAGTCGGCACTTGTCACAGAAAACGTAGGTTTGCACTGGCAGTTGAAGTGTGAATTTTTTACTCAAAGTTTGAGTCGTTTTGTTAGTGAACACGTTTGTTAGCTGGATGTTTGATTAAAACTAAGATCATGTACGTTGATGATTTGCAAACCAATGATAACACCTGATGTGGTTATAAGGGATCACACCTGGAATTTCTGTGTATTCAAGTGCTTCCAGAGAAGAGTGTCGTGGACACCACGCTGCAGCTCTGCAACATCTGTTAGTGCAGTGCTTCTCATTTTTTTTCCAACAAAATGTATATGAAAATGGAGGCAAGTACCAAATAATACCACCATCTATGCTTATAGATTATATGTATTTACTTTCTCTATATATAATTGGTTATATTTTTATATTTATGTATATATGTATGTACACAAAACCATTCCACTTATCTCTCAGTCTTTAAGTTGTTTTTCTTTTAATTTAAAGATGAAAACCAAGAAATAAAAGTAATTCTGTTCTTGGAGGAAATGGAGTGCACCTCTCTTGCCTAACAGCAGCTGCAAACAAAATGGCCACTGTCTCGGGAGACAGATAATTTCTCATCAAGTTAAAGGTACAGTATGCAATAAAGGCATCGCAAATCCAGAGGTTTTCAAATACAGGCTATTTTGTTGCTTTTTCTGTTCACCTTTTTCAGGAAAATGATGTATTCTGAAATAAAATGAGTGCAGTATGTTAATTTTGCTTTCCCTGCAATGATTTTCAGGAGTTCAGCCTGGAAGAACACCCGGCAATCTAAAAGTTTTCCAGCTTCTCAGGTTCTTATGGGTCTGAAGATCTGGGTTGGAAAACTCAAGGGAACAGCTGTCAAAAACGGTTATGACTGGTTTGGCTTAAAGTTGCACTCAGCACATGAGAAAATCAGCCATTCTGTACAGTCAGGCCCCAGGCAAAAGTAAGTGGAGAAAATGGGATAGTAAAGGAATAAAATAATTCTAAGAAGTGTAACAGGCACTTCAAATCTCAGAAAAAATTTACTTCGTGTTTTCAGCGAACTTGCTGACAATAATTTCATGCAAACTGCTTCCACCCATGTTAGTTTTACTAACCTGGTGTTAGTTCACTGCCTTTAGGGATGGCAAAAAAAAGCGCTCTCTGTTTGATTAGTCTTCTATCTTGACTTTATCTTTTTAGAGTTTTGCAAAGCTGATAAAAATACAGAAGTTCACACAGAACAATTTATTTGGATTTCAGCCAAACCTTTGATAAAATTGTGTGTCGTGAGCTTCTGTATCAGCAAAAGTAGCTCATTTTTGAACAATAGGATAAGTAGTTCTTTAAAACATATTTTATGCCTTGGAGAAATGTTATAGTAAGGAAAACCTTATACCCTGTAGATCTATAAGTTTTTCATGTTTTCTTTGAGTGAACACCTACTACACATTACAACAATGACTTATTTTCACTGCTTCTTTTTGTGGGGGCAGAGGGGTTGTTCATATGATCTCCACTTTTCTTGTTCTTTTTGAAGCTGCACCAGGATCTTCACCTGTGGGCTGTTTATTATGTCGAGTGGCTGTAGTTTCTGTAGAATTAGAGCTACTATGAACTTTCTAATAGAAATTGTGTTCAACCCCTGTTTATTCCTCCTTCCAAATTCTAATTGCATTACATTTCCTGCCACTGGACCCTTGCCTGGGACGAGTTTTGGTACTGAAGGGTACAAACCGTGCAAATGTCTCCCTTTTTTTTTTTTTTGACACCATAGTTGAAAACTTTCCCTGGGTAAGTTGGATTTAGTCCACTCCTCACTAGGACTGATGCCTTCCAGTTACGTGCTTTTCTTCTTTATGATTTTCGTAATCTCAGAATAATTTAAACTGTTTTGTGGACTTCCTAAAATATCAGCATAGGGCAAGGAGCTACAGGGTCAACAGGTCTTACTATAATGGCTAACTAGACAAGGACTAAGTGCTGCAGTCCTTTCACGTTTAAAACTCCTGTTGACCTCCACGAACCATAAGGAGATAGTTGTTTTTAACTGTCTTCACCTCAAAAAGGGCATTTGCTGGGCAAAGAGGACTGGAGACAAAATTGCTTCACTTTAGAAATGGCTTGGAGAAGCATGGCTTAATTTGCACTTGCAAGTCTTCCAGTGCTTCAGGTTTTTTTTCATACCAGCTGCTGAGGTTTAAGTGGCTTTACTTTCAGGATATTTTAAAGTTAATTTCTTTTCTAAGGAATGACACTCTTCTGCTGTATTTTTGCTCTACCTTCTTAGTGGAGATTTACAGTCTGAGCTCCAGAATAAGAGCTGCTTTTGGTCTGGGGGGGATGGTGTTTAGTTTTGAAAAGTCTCAAGATTTTATCTTGAGATTCAATATTTGCTTCTTCCTTTATAACTGCCATTCTTGGACGTGAATGAACCCATGACTGTTTTAACCTTTAAGTGTGTTTCAATCCCTCACATTTGCAACATCTGAAAATACAAACACAAATTTGATAAAAGGTTAGAAGTTTAAAAATTCCGTCTTATTTTTTCTGGAAGTTAAGATTTTTAAGCCAGTCTCATTATTTTTGACACGTATAGGATGCCAGTTTTAGAGCTAGCAAAACTATGTGTTTCAACATGAGTTTGAAACCAAGGGACTTAACAGAGAAATAAAGAAGAACTGACCAAAAAAAAACCAAAACCAAAGCAAAACAAACAAAAAACCCCATGAAACAAACAAAAAAAACCCCACCAGACTTTTTTTTTTAATTGTAATTCAGTTGTTCTTCAACAGGGACAAATTTAAGATCCTTATTTTTCATTTTCAATAACTCCCATATCATATTTTCTGAGTTTACAGGTCAAAAATCTGTTTTTTCCAGCAGCCAACCAGCAGCTTCCACCTGAGATTTGAAAGTAAAAAATATTCATGCTGCCTCATAGGTCATTGCTGGTAATAAAGATTCTGCAATAGGAAATTAGCTGACAATTTTGTTGATGATGTGCAAAAAAGAATAGAAGCCAGCTCACTCTCCCGGAGCTCCCCGGCTCTGCAGTGCTAACAATAGTAAAAACAGGCTTTTGGTCAGAAAAGTAAGCAGCTCTAATTCCAGGGTACGCAGGGAACGGGACTGTTGAGTAAGACTGTGTGCCTTAACGTAGCAACTTTGCTGCCCATAACTCTGCTTTAAGTCTCCAGCCCTTGGCACTGGGGCAGCCTTGCCTTCCAGCAGCAGGCAGCTGGCTCTGCTGGCCCGCAGAGGTGGCCACTGGCCCTCAGCATCGCCAGGCTGGGGTCTTCTCTGCTGGAGGGAAGGGAAAAAGAGAGCTACTGGGTTGTGGGTGGTAAGGTCCTTCAAATGGAAGTGCCAGCAGAGACAAGATGTGCTCTGCTCTGTTGGAGCAGGGCTTAACTCTCCTGGGCAGCTGCGTGACGGCTGAGATTATCTCTGTCATGAAGGAGAGCTGGTATTTTTCCTTCTTCCTGTCCCTAATAAAAAAATTACAGTCACTTTAAGAAAGATATCTTCCCCGGCCCAGGATTATTTTTCTTAAATCATCTTCACATAAAACTTCACCTCTATCAAAGAATCTTCAGAGATTTTGAAACGGTTGTGGCTCCGTTTCTTATTCCTCCCCACATGAGAGGGAGAACAAGGCATGAACCAGGACTATGAGTCTACGTTTGCTCAGTCTGTTCCTTGGGAAGAGCAATCTGTGCATGAGCAGCTTGCAACCCCTTACAAGGTTAAAATCTTGCCTGTGGCAAGGATTAGTTTAGTGAAAATGCATAAATAACATGGGTTTGTCTGCAATGATACATTCAGGTGTCTGACTCAGTATTATTAGCAAGAATAATTAACTCAGCAACGGGGAAAACACACACGTACACAAATGAGGCGCTGATATTCATGAGATAAATTTAATTTATCACGAACTGTCTCACCTGCCTTCTGCTCTGTATGCCATCGAGGCCTCTGAGACTAGTGTGAAGCAGCCTGAAATACATTAAGAACCAAATAAGCAAAAATACAAATTGCCAGATAAAGGTTTCCTTTCCTCTTCAGAGGCTGAACAAGCATAGGTCTGGGATAAAGTGGTATTTAGTGTTGCATCTGGGATAGATTCAATGGGGGAACAGTGCAGGGGGGGGCAAGCTCTAGAGATAGGAGAAGGCAAAATTAAGGCATTATGAAATAGGGAGCAGCTATTTTGGGGTCATTTTAGAGGATTCTTAAATCATAAAATGTTCTCTACTAGGTTGTCTAATTTCAGTCATGAAAAATCAGTAGCCTGATTTTAGAAGACGTTGAAAATATATTCAGAATAAAATAATATTTAACATTCAGATGCAGGGCTCTTCAGGACTATGTTGTCACCCCCAGCATTTTGGAACTAGTTTCACTGGCAAACCCAGTAAAAACTCACAGATGTCTGTCAGTGAAAAAAATCAACTTTATCCAGTTTGTTTCTTCCCACAAAAGTAGACAACCATATCATTCCTTTTGGACATTTGCCATATCCTTTTGGATAATTGGATAGAGATGCCTTGGAGTTGTGAACAGTTGTTTTTCTGCTGTGAACCTACAGTAGCTCTGTTTTATTTTTTTCCACTGTGAACCTTGCTTGAGGAATGTGGATTTTATCTTGTCCTTCCCAGTAGGATTACTGAATATGATTCGATTCTGTGCTGGTTTGCAATGTAATGAATCCATATGAAGTGACATTACTGGCCACAGGAGGACCACTCGATTAAATCATGTATGACCCTCAAATATCTGCTGAGCAATGTAGGCTAAAGCAGGAGGGGGCTTCATTGCACAAGAAGAGACAGTGGCACGGTGCAGCACTTCTTATCAAATGGGGCGAAAAAGAGGAACCCCTCTCTGCTTTCAACAGAGGAATGGAAAACCTTTGCTTCACTTCTGAAAATATTTATGGAAGGGAATAAAAAGACTAACTCTAGTGGATGCGCACCGCCTGTTACAGAGCTATGGCCCTGAGTCAGACAACAGTCCTTCGACGTCAAATGACGACATCGGGAATTTTGCTCCAGTAAGGCTACAGAATTTGGCCCATTAAAAATGACTAGATTATCCTTCAATTTTCCATCAGTTTTTCCAAGCCAAACTCTTTCCATTGTTTACATTCATGTAAATCCATAGAGGAAGTAAGATGAAGTCATTAGTCCCTAGGTTACACTGGTGTAAAATCTTGTTTTTCTAAATTCCATGATTCAGCTTTTAGGGACTTGTTTTGTTATCATTTTAGCAAACATTCTGAATCCCAGGAAAGTTCATCACCTGGCAGTCTTTTTTTCTGAAGGAGTTTAATACTGAAAAGGAATCAAAAACCACTTAAGAGGTTTTACTCGGGAGTACAAATATTGTGGAGGCACAAGTTTGACAAATGGTTAGCTGGAGGCAAAATTCTGCAAATTCAAAAATCACAGGAGTATTTCTTTCTACTTGAAAAAGACTCACAATTTGAAGGACAGCTCATGTGAATAGGGATCTGCAGGATTTGGCCTTTTCTGGCAAGGCCAAAATCATGGCTTTGCTGTATGTAGTTAACCTGCATTTTGTTTAAAGGCATCCCATCAGGAAAGTGGAAACAGATTTTTTTCTTAACTGACTGTTTACAGTTGAATTTAAAAATGCTGCCCTTGTCAGAGGTTAAACTGTTCTCTGCCTCGCTCTTATAAGCATTTTAAACTATCTACATTAAATACTGTAAATAAGAAATACAAGGAATAAGGGTACAATCTAAGCACAAGAAAATGTAAAACTAGTGGCAGTTTCATTGTCCTTATTAAAACGCTTAGAAAGTCCATCCAGCTGCTTATGTTTAAGCAATGCAAAGTATGATTTCACACCAAAAGAACAATTTATTTTGTGAATTAAAAGATTTGGAAGGCCTTGTTAACAATGGTGAGCACTTAGACACACAAGCAAAGTCAGTGGCCATATGTACATGATTAAGTACTTACTTAAGTTTTTAAGACTTAAAGCAGACAATGCTGCAAAACTGGGGTCAAAAGTATATAGAATAACTGGACGTTGTTCTGATTAGAAATTAACCCAAGAAAAGCTCGAAGAGCTGAACCGCTGCAGTAAAATAAATGGGGGGGTGTATACATAGAAGTTGGGTTCGAGAAACTGAGCCCAGTTTCTAATTTCCATAGCATCCCTTTCTATCTTGTTGCAAGATTAAAAATCTTGCATCTTACACCTGTCTCTATTGCTTACTTTCTCAAAGGTCTTGACTTGTTTTCTGCATGGAGAGAGTTGGAACTTTTTCCTGTGAGGGTGTAGCTAGAAACGTTTATATACACGTCACTGAACCTATTGTGCCTCCTGTCCACCTTCTCTCAATGTCAATATACTCTACATAACATGATCAGTAATGCAGCAGTGTAATTAGCTACAGAGGTCTAACTATGTGTTAATAAAAGGCCTAAGGAAAACAAAAAAAACTGTCTTCCAGCAGGAGTGCCTGTCTAAACATTTGTTTCCAACCTCCCAGGTTTTACATAAAAATATAGTGCATCTCATCCTAACAATACTTATAAATATATGAACACTGACTTCAGTCAATTTTTACTCTTTAAAAAATTACCTACTGGCTTATTATGCTGCTTTTCTTCTACTTAGTTTATTGTTTCTACTTTTCTCTGCCTTGCCTTACAGTTGCTTTTAGTTTCTTCCCACCGTTCTAGATTTCTCGTACAAATTTTGTTGCATTTCCATACTGATTTTCTCCTTTTAAATTCTGGTTTTTAATCTATTTTCACTTTGCAGGTCACTTCATTTTCTCTACCTAGCTAGTTCTTATTGTATATTCTGCTTTTCTTTTGTTCCACTTTTTGTAGCCTCTCTCCTAACTGTCCTTGCTTTGTTTTATTCACCTCCTCATCCATTTTCTCCCTGGCTCTCCCCTTTTCTAGCTGGTGCTCCCCTTCACTGTACCTTTTATGTTTATATGCCACCTGTACTTGTTTATATCCCACCTGTACTGTATATCCCACGTGTACTATATGGAAATATCTCAGGCAAGGCCAGGAGGGAAGCTTCTCTTCTCATGTTTCCCTGCAATGCGTGTGACGAGATTTAACTGCATAAGGAGTGGCAGAGAATTTCCTTTAACATGACAAAATCTGTGAAACTTTTAGGAGACAGGAATTTTTTTTGTAGGTAAATGAGAGAGTTTGAACACTAGCCAGTAACAGAGATGCATAGGTACAGCTAGAAAAAGATGCTGTTTGAGAGGGCTTGTCAAAGCAGTGAAGAAAAATTTTGTCCAAATTAAAAAAAAAAGACAAAATCATGAGAGTGGTAGCAAGCAACTGGGACTGACTCTAAGCACTTTTCTGGCTCTGCAGCGCATTTTACACCAAAAGAGCAATAACCCCCAAACGGAAAGTCCTTACCCTAGAAAAATCCAACTTACCAAAAGCAATTTTTAAAATTGGCTCTATGTTCTTTGTATTTCTTCAATGTCTTCACACTATTTCTTCCCTTTTAACTTTCTTATCT
Organism: Ibidorhyncha struthersii; assembly: GCA_013398815.1. Lineage (NCBI taxonomy): Eukaryota > Metazoa > Chordata > Aves > Charadriiformes > Charadriidae > Ibidorhyncha > Ibidorhyncha struthersii. The sequence continues at coordinate 231,099 of VZSZ01009644.1, forward strand.
TTTTCTCTTTTAAGATGCTTCCTCTTACAACGTGTGACAGTTGGTTCCCCTGCTTTTCTCCTCTGCCTTTTCTGTGCTGTCCCTCCTGGTCTCTCTGGATCCCTCCTACCGCTCTTTCTCCTTCCTGTGTTCCTCAGTCTGACTCTTCGTGCATTCTCTTTGTATTCATCTTTTAACCCAGATGTTTCATTAGACTTTCATCACCGTAGAGGTCTTCTGTGCTAGCTTCTTCCCACGCTACAAATTATATATTTATGCTTTGCCGGCGTAGCCACAGAAACTGTCTCTCTCTCCCTTCACTCGCATGCGCTCTCATTCTCTCCTATGCACACACCAGCACTTCAAAACTCAAACAAATATGTGGATACATGAAGATTTCCCCAATATGTGTTTGTACATGCAGGCTCCACAAATCTATCCAAAGCCTGCTTACAGGCTCTATGCCAGACCCAATTTATGTGGGACTTGTAATACAACCTCCTACTGAAACACATGTTCAACCTCTCTTCAGCACATGTACCCCACTTTCTTCTAGATCGCTTTTCCACATGTGCACAGAACCTGATGTGTTTTCTCCTTTCCTAATTGATCTGTCCTCAGATGATTTTAAAATAAAGAGGTTCAGGTTTTGAGTGCTAAGGTATCAGCTAGACTGAAAGTAGTTGGGTGGGAGGAGATTTGCTCCTCCAGTTTGGGAAAAAACTCCTGGTTTTCTCAGGAGAGGGGTTTTTTAGGTTTTTACTCCTGAAAGGAACAAGGGGCATCTTTGTTTAGAAAAGTAGGATTTTGGCAGCAGCACAGTGACCAACTGGCTTGGACCAGTATCCTTACCTGGTCTTAGGAAAAAGCTCGTTTGACTTTTCAGAGGCCAGTATTTATAGCACGCTTTTGTCACACTTCCTTTTAGGCTTTTGTGCTTGCCCTCAGACATGTCAGAGAAGAAACTAAAAACTAAGGTAAGAGCAGTTTCACGATGGAAGCAAGGTTCCCCAAAGCAGTGTGGATAGTTATGGACAACAGTAACTCTCGATTCTTGTGTGACTAATAACTGAGGCATAAACAGTACAAAGCTACCAACAGGGGCTGACTAAGTGGCATAGAAAGGCTCACACATTCTTCAAAGAGTCTGTTTTTATTAGGACTCGGGGAAAAATATTTTACAACTTTTCTCCAGGTAATGTCCCCTCCTCTTGCCCACCCAGCTAAGGACAATATGGAGATATGACTCCCAGCCTTTGCACTGGAACAGTTTTTTGCAGTCTACCTAATGTACTGAAGGTCAGCAGAGCACTCAGCATTGCAGCTACATCTCCAACCTACATCACATGGGAAGGAAAGGCAAGCACTTGCAGAGGTCATGGTTGAGTCTGGCTAGGCCCTTAGTTTATGTGACTGGCACGCCAGTACCTCAGCATGTAGCACACACCAGCTACTCAGCGAAGATACGAAGGAAGTGTTTCAAAGCATGCTTTGCCAACAGCCCTTCAAAATTGTGGTTCTTGGCCTCTGCCATGTTCCCCTTGCTAACACCCTCTCAGCCTCCATGAGACTTTCCATTGTTGATCACTGATGCGCTTAAAAGCAAGATCTTGACTGAAGTTTATCGAACCTGTCTGTTTCCCTGTGCTTTCTCTGTTCAGTGCCTCCACTGCACCACAAAACCGTGTGATACAATCCACACATGCTGTCTTCAGCCCTTAAGCTATTCTCAGGTTCTCCACTCAACCAATCTGACTTGCTCCTCAGCTTCACTGGGAAATTTTTACAAGAAAAAAAAAAAGAATTATTCAGCTCTTCAGACAGCATATAGACATCCTGGTGGGTGGGTGTTTGGTGTACCCCAGGGTTTTGGTTCCTCAGAACAAAACTGGGGATGTGGTTAAAACACAAGGCAGCTCTCTCTGGACAGGGTGCCTAAGTTTCTTTCCAATGGTAAAATGGAGCTGAGGAGGAAAGTGATACATATTGACAGGCCAACTAAATATGGGGTTCCTATGCAGATATGTTGCTTGCTTAATTTCAGGAACTCCAAAATGTTTCCAGAGCCACCAGTTTAGAGGTAACCTTAGCTCATCATGCCAGCGAGGGAAGATGTCAATGCCCATCAGCAAGCAATGTTGAAAGACTTGCACCTTATCTGTGCCCCAGGAACCCCAGAGAGTTTTGTGTCTTAAAATAGAGCGGGAGTAGGAAGTAGGATAGACTTGGACAGCAACTCTGAGACCCAGTGCTTGTCTTACAGCCAACTATGGCCAGTCTTTAGTAGCAATTGGACTAAACCATCAATTACATGTTTGTATCATTTCAGGATGAAATGCCAGCCACCTTCTAAGCGTCTAGTTATTATTTGCATAAAATGATGTCACATCCTTTTTACAATCACTTAATTTCTCTTATGGTAAGCAGTTTCCAGGCTGGTTCACCTGTATGCCAGTTATGCCACAGAACAGGCTCTTGGCCGGTGGGTTTCATTGAGGGCTTGATATTGCTTTGGTTTAAAACCTGTGTAGTAGCAGCTTCATCCTGTATTATGTGTGTGAAAAAGCAGGTACACACAATGTCCCAAAAGTCTGAACTCACAGAAAGTCCTGTAACATTGTTTAGTCTCATGTGTTAAATAATGTGCAGGAGCCTAGGACATGTCTACGCTGCTGATGAAGAAACTTCTGCCTGAGCCGACGTAGGTTGATAAGCAGTAGAAATGTGCCTGAACGAACGAGTTCTACCTTACGCCATCCTGATGCCAGGCCCTGTCTAGCTCATTTGCACAGCAGTGATCTGTGCCATGCCAGCTTGCTGACGTGGCTCACTACAAGCTCAGGGATCACTGCTGGGCTCAACGTGGAGACAATGCTAACAAGTATCTGACTCCCAAGGAGTGGTGGTGGGCAGGAGGAGGAGATGTAGAAGAGAGAAGAAAGGCTGACTGCTGTCGGCCTTTTTCCATGACATTCTCATTTTATATTCTCATCACCTTATTTACCTATATTTTTATTACTTATGTTTATCCTTTTCCACACTATTTTCTCTCCTTTCTCTTATTATACTATGAGAAATAGCTATTGATATTTCTTCCAAGACTCTTGAACATGTGGGAAGCCCTTGGTGCAGCTACTGGAGAAAGATGCTGCAGTAAGAGAACAACTTCAACATGACGCTTCCATCACACCTATCAGGGAACATACCTCACACCTTTAAATGTAATGACTATAACAAATAGGCAAGCATATAATATGATGCTACTGAAACTGGATTGATGGATTGCACTGAAAACAGAAATATCCCATAGCTTTTGTGTCAAGGTCACTCTTACCAACAGGATAAAAATATGCACTGGGAAGTGTGTCTTGCAATACAGTTGCATGTGTATGTTTAAGGGCAGAAAGTCAACACCAGCTTTTAACAAAAGCTTCTGACATTGCAAAATTAGACTACTACTGTATACACAGAATTGTTAGCCAGAGCAGCCCTGTTGCATGGAAATAGGGAAAATAAGCAAGAAGTACTCTGACAGGTAGACAATCCAGCTATATACCATTTTTAACCAGGGATTAAAAAAGCGAGCCTCTGCCCAATGTATATGCAAAATGGATAGTTTTTCTTTTTTTTTTTCATTCTTATACAGCTGGTTTCAAGTCAGAGATTTGGAAAATATCTGAAAACAAACTTTGCAAGAAAAAGATTTACAAGTGCTTGTGTCTAGCTTTCTGATAGGGCAGCCAGACATCAGGGAAAAACTTTGCTTGCCTCTCAAAAATATTGGAGCTATCAAGATGAACTGGGCATAGAAGATAGTATATGTAAGGGCAGCTGGATGACTGAAAATAGAAACCCTCGAGAATAAAGCAGAGCCGTTTTGGAAGAGAAGTCTGTATCTGGAGAGCCGGAGGCACAACAAACGGGCCAAACTATATCAAGGATATCCAGGAACCTGGTGAGCAGATGTGAGACATGTGGGGAAATGTGGTCCAAACAGCAAAAGAGACTGTGAAAAGCTGCAGCATCCCTAGCAAGCCTTGGAGTGTAGTAGAAATGGACCTTTTGAGAAAATGCACCACAAGAAGTTACAATTTTGAGCTAGGAGTTACTTACACAGTAAGTATTCGTACATCTCTTGCAAATACAAATGCAAAGTTAAAGCACTGTCACAGCTGAGCATAAACTTACCCCACATTACTTTGTTTTCATGCTGCATATTATGAATTGAGACTGTTTCCCAACTGAGAGGCATAACTTAACCCAGGAGTGTGTTACCTTGGGTGACTGCAATCACATGAACAAAGTGTGAGACTGTATCTCTGCAAAAAGCAAAGAAAATATACAGTCAGCCATTCCTGAATAAATAAATACATGTACCAAGAGCCTGAACAGCATCCTGAGGCTGCACACAATGTTATCTGCATATTTCTGCATCCATAGCCCTGGCATCACTGTCACTAGTGGTGGTGAGAGGATGAAGAATGGTGCATATGAGAAGATGAGAACTCGCTACCACCAGAAAACCTAACTGCCTTCTAAGCAGGAGACCTTGTAACCAGGGATCTTCCCAGGACAAACTGTGATCTTGAAAAAACTCAGGGCATTGAAGAAGTAAATTCTTGTTGACGTAATACAGCAATGGGCTGTATTATGCGTGTGTTTCTCTGAGACATTATTACAACACTGGGACATTGGCATTGCTATGAGGGATAGTAAAATCTACCTCAACAGAGATATGATCAGCACTACATTGAGAAACTACAGCCACCAGAAGGACTGAGTGCGAGACAGCCTTTTGGCACTATCAGAAGATAAACACTCATTAAACTCCTACAGGGTATATCCAAGACCCTGTACTACAGCACAGTGTGGAGCAACACCTCTCCAAGCCCTGAGGAAAATATCTTAGATCCCACACAGAGTTAAGAAAAGAGAAAGAGAGGGATGAGTGTGTTAAAATATGTATGATGCTAATGACTTGAAGACTTCAAGGGTGTGTAACAGAATGCTAAGCAGATAAATTGGCCATGGTATTTGCACTTCATTTTGGTATCTCAAATAAATGCAGTAAATGGGACATTAGTATAAATATATTCCCTATGGGGACATAGTCACAGAGTAATTTACTGTATAAAACCTGTCCATCCTTACCCTCTACTGTTGGCTGATATCAATAATACCTATGAGTTGAAGGGCCACCTGTGCTGCCACAGTAAATACAATGTCGGTATCAGCAGCCATACCGACATCAGCTTTAATCTAAACAGTTCATGCAACAGCATGACTATGCACAGGAACAAGGTTTAGCACAAGCTTCACTGATCTCCCGGGGGGGAGTGGCTGGTTTACGTAGGTGCCTGTGCAAGTCACAAATTACTGATGACATTGTCTGAAGTGGCATGAGGATGCTTACTCATACTCCAAAATGAAGGGTAGAGTGACTTTGAGGAGGCACTTGGTCAGAGAAGACAGCATGCAAGACTGAAGGAATACTGCCAGGCTATTGAATTGTCTTGACTCTCTCGCTACCCTTGCTTGCAAACTGAATGATCCCAGACATTCATTGTCATGTGAATTTGGAGAAATCTGCCTCCAGGCACCCCCATGCCTCCCCATGTTCTCCTTAGAACCTCCTGGGACCACTGGTGCCCAGAGAGGGGATGCCAGAGGACATCCCTCCTTCTGGCCCAGCTCTGATGCACTGTGGAAAGGTGGGGAAACAGGTCTGCTGTCAGTGCGTGCCTGGGTGGAGCCACCGCGTTCTCTCTTCTCTTTTCCCTTCTCCAGTTGATTTGCTGTAGAGTGGAGCACCTGAAGGTCAACCCTTTTGCTCCACTAAGAACTAAAGCTGTTGCACACAACCACATACAGAGACACGTATGAGGGAGTCAGGCAGTGAGGGAAATTCTTTCCTGCACCCATGTCCAGCTATGTTCAGTCTGGATATAATTTAGTTCTACACAAAGAAGTTAAAATCTCTTCTGATACAAATTCTTTGTACTTCTAAATTACTCGTAACATTTAAAATTTTGATTTAACCTCTGAGTGTTGAGGGTCAGTAACCTGCTGAGTGTAACCTCTCAACGGGCCCTGCAGCCAAAAGGGATCCTAAGGGTATATAGGCAGGAGCACTCACAAAGAGTGAGGAAGATGATGTGATTGCTACACTTAGCATTGGTAGGACTCGTGATGGACTAGGGTCCATTCCTGATGTTTACAATCCATAGAGGATGCTGGTAGATTACACAGACTCGGGAGAAGAGCCATGGGACTCATTAAAGAATCCGAAAACATGTTTTATAGCAATAGACTCAAAGAGTTTAATCTGTTATTTTAAGAAAGAAGAGGCTAAGAGATGAGATGATCACAGACCATAAGTATCTATGGCAGGGATATGATTTTGATAAATGAGAGTTAGTCTAGCAGACAAAGGCATAATAAGATTTAATTGCTGGAAGCTGAATCAAGGCAAATTCAAAATAAAAATAAGGCAGAAAAATGTAAGGGCAAGAATAGTTGTTCCTTGAAACAATTCACTAAGGGTTGCTGTGGGCTCTCCATCACTGGAAATATTTTAATTGAGATTGGCTGCTTCTCTAAACTCTGTGCTCCAGTTCAAACAGGAATTAATTCAGGGAAGTCCCATGGCTTGTATTATAAAAGAGGCCAAGCCAGATGATCACAGTGGTCCCTTCTGACTTTATAATTTATGAGCTCTGATATAATCAGACCCTAGCACAATATAGCCATAGGCAAAAACACTTCCTATTCATCACAGATTATGCTGAGAAATGTTAACATCTTCTCATTATTTCATCAGGATAAATCAGGCATTACAGTTTATGGCTGTATTAAGCTGGTAAAACATAACTGTAGTTTCATGTGTCTTTAACTCATTACCTTAAAAAACCTCAAAACATTTACCCAGCTCATCCTAACTATGCAGCGTAAAAAGCCTTGAAATGTTGAGAACAATGAGTTCAGGCTCCAATACCGCTGAGTTGTCCTTCAGTAAGAACACACAAAATGTATCCTAATAAATCAGCAACCCTAAAGTAAACCCTGCATCACTATCACCTGGATGTAACTACACCTAATGTCCCCTTGATCTTTGCACAGAACTCTCGTTGCGTACACAGCAAGAGCAGTAAATGGCTCTAAGGAGGTAGATACTGTTTCACAAAAAGGTTTAAGACAAACACAGACAGCAGAGAAGTGCTGATTTAGTAACAGAATATTTTACAGCAAAGAAGGTCACAAATTGGCAGCATTAAAGGTTTTATTTTGGTTAGTTGACAAGTGCGAATAAATGCTGTACAGAACAGGTAGTCAAGTGCCAGCAATATTTTTCTTTTGAAAATGTTATCTTCACTTAGATCTTCTTCAGTAGAATATCATCAGTCAATCATAAAGCTGGCTGTTCCAGCCAAATACTTTTACCATTACACAATCCTGTGTGAATACTGGGTTCACGCAGTGGAGACATAATCCTGCAAATCCTGAAAAAGATTATGTTTTCTAATCCAAAAAAGAGCCCATTTCCCTTTTATAGATTAGGAAATGAATCTTTTCAGAAATGGCTTTTAAAACAAGCTGAATTCCTATTCCAGATAGATTGGCTTACCTAAATTTACAGAGTTGGACCTTTTGTCGTTAGGCAGAAAGACAGACAAACAGCTTATCTCCAGTATGTTTTTCATGCACAGTCAAGGCAGTACCTTGTGACCAGATTCACAGAACACATCTTTTTAACTAATGTACAACTTTTAGAAATCAGATCGCTAAGAACAAGCAATGGACTTAATGGTGACTTTAAGCAGAAAATAGAAAGAAATTTGTTGGAATACCATATAGCCGGTTGTGTCACGTTAGCCACTGATTCACACCAGCTAAATTTACCTGAACTGTCCAGATCAAACTGTTTGTTGATTATTTATTTAAAGATCATGATGAACTTGTGTCTCTTTAAAAATTATAATTCTATTTTTCATAATCATAACAAAAGAAATTTCAAAAGAACTGTGGAGTCCTATCGATCACCTTTTCTTCCGAGCTAGATCATATTTTAAATGATGGTATGTAGATGCCACATAACATTTACATGCTTATCATCAACAATACAGGCGATTAAAAGAGCAAGTGGATTGACTTAATGAGCTGACAAGCAGCAACTTGTGGATGAAGCTTAAGTATGCAATAAAATTACCAGCAGGGCTCCAAGCGGATAATATCTTTTTTGGTTTTGTTATTTTTTAATCATCCTGACTGCATCTCTACTGTCACATCCTCCAAATCTTATCCCTCTTCTGGCTGCCTGTGACACTTTCCCACTGCCTTCTCCTCTAGACATCCTCCTTCCATTCCTGACATTGTCTCTGTGTTATGTCTTTTTCATTAGGTTATATTACTTTTTTCTCTCACTGGACCTTTACCTAATTTATACCACTTGAATTCAGCTTAAAACCATCGAAAGCAAGGTCGACATTTTGTCCTATTCTTCGTAGCACAGAATTGTCATGACTTGAGTTGTACTTTCTTGTTTTTCATCCCCAAACTGGTACTTAGACAAAGAAAATATGCAGTAAATGCATTACTGATAGACGTAATGTAATAATTTGGGCAGAAGAAGATTAGATTAATGGTTTTGATATGGGCATTGCCTTTTGGTAAAGGAGCTGTCATTGCGGTATAGCTTTTGATTGCCAAAGATGCATGGATTGACCTGCATACGCTAACAACTAACAGTCATGCTGCCGTGCACTGTTAGGAGGATAAAAAAACCCTATTGGCTGAGAAAAGAAATGAAAGACTATTTGCTTCAATCCCAAGGAAGAAGTAGCAAAGGAACCTAAATGAAAGCAAAACCCCTGAAAAGAGCATTGGATCTCTGAGAAGATGAAAGGGGGATGTCAGTGATATCTTACGATTTATAATAGCTTTGCAGTTGCAGGCTGTGATGTGTGAATGTGATGTGTTTTCCTAATAACAAGAATAAGTGCTCTGAGTTGATCCTTAAATAAATGTATAAAGTGCTGAAAAGCACGAGCACAGAGTATGGCTTGAGAAGTGTAAATACAGATATGAAACGACTGCTCTTGAGTGCAAGAGGCTGGGTGATAGAACAATGAGAATGAAAGAATACAGTGTTCCTTAAAGAGTTTAGTGGGAAGAAAATGAACATAACTGTCTTCAGTCCTACACTCCCTCTTTCTTTCTTCCTTTTATCATCTTGCCAAAATTGTTTGCTTTTGAAAAATAAAGAAGATTTTTTAAATAACTACCCTCCTTATATCATAATACGTTGCTTCATTTCTTCAAAGTGCTCAGCAAACATTGCTAAGTCTTCCTAACCACATGGCTTTAAAATATTACTATGAGATAGGGAAACTGAACCCTGCAGATGAAATGACTCAGCTGGGGTCCCGTATTTAAAGCTTCTAAGTGACACTGTTGTACAAACAATGATTATATTAATAAACAATGCAGTTAAATAGCTGATAGTGGAATCAGAGGTGGAACACAGGATTTCCTGCTTCTCATTTTAACATTCTGGACCACACAGCCTGCCTGTAGAAATCCGTCTGATAGCTTTCTTCTTCAGTATGTTCTAATTTTGCTGTATGAACCTCTTACCAATGAGTAATCAATTCCTCAGCTATCAGTTTAATAAGTTACACATTATGCCTCACTTGCACATTTTATCAAATGGGATCTATGATCCATTCTAAACACCTTATGCGCTTGGAGTATGTTGGGAATCCATTGTGACCTGGAGAGATCCAAATACTGCTGGATGATCCGTGACTCCAGCAAATGAACATGATGGTCTCCACAGCTTTCTGCCTAGGAAAATGTCCCTGTATCAGAAAAAAGTGCTTCCACAACTGACAAGTCAAACTGAAAGAATGAAGACTGCTAGTTTGCTCTGATTATGTCTTTTATTAATATGAGGTTCCCTTCATGATCAAGCTGAAGCAAACTTAAGGGGCAATGTGAGTCCATTTTGCTGTAGCTGCCCATGCTTTACTTTTTGTTTAAGAAAAGCTATTAACATACGTGCAACTTGCAGAAAAAAGCAAATTTACAACACCCTCACTCTCACCCAAACACCTATGGTTCAGGTTTGCCCTGGTATGTCAGTAATAGGCAAAAATATACAGTTTCTAAGAATACATCAGAATAGGACAAATACTACAGAACACTGATAGAATACAATAGAATGCGCAGTATGGGATAGTAATGTTTTCTGAAAATATGTTCTTAAGCTGGGTCATCCTCATGCGGATAATCTCTTCTACAATAGCATCTTGAAGATCTCAGAAAGATCTTCCCAAGAAGTCATTCTTAAAAATGTCTGATAAGAATACTTTTATATGTGACTGCTCTGCACCTTTGATGCCTTTACCAAAAATTTAAGTGCTGCTGGGCATATAGTGAATCGGAAGATATGTCTTTCTGCTAACTCACTGAAATATCAAATCCAGCATTCTGGATTTGGAACACTCCCTTGAGGACTTTGTGACCATAAACCAATAAACGGATTACATTCATTCACATGTTTTTTTCCCATCTGTGACAGATAATGTGGCATGCCACAACTAAGGTAAAATGGGATGGTCAAAATGCAGTTTCTTTCATGCCCTACAATTCATCAAGAAGCATCAGGACAGATGCCAAGACTTTCAAAATCTTGAATCAAATGCAGAGGCTGAACCCCAGAGGTTTAAATAAGGACACTGACATTTTGAATATCTGGATGGGGACATCACTGTCACAGAGCAGGAATACTAACAGCCCAGCTGCAAATGGGTAAAAATTGCACTGAAAGCAATCAGCTTGGGAGTATGAGGCAAGAACTCCCACAGTTTTCTTTCCTCCTCCCCCAGCCAGCAATAAAAATCCCACAGAACAGAAAAAGTTCCTTTTGGTTTGGATTTTAGATGTTAAAAAATAGGTATGTCACTTTTATACAGCGCCTGATGTATTAAGTCTCAAATAACACAAGAATTCTTATATAACCCAGTAATCAGTGGACTCAATTGTTTATAATATGCCAACAGTAAATGCAGCAGGAATTTATAATCATATTTTCATGGGGAGTAAGCCAAAACCCCTTCTGCAACTCAAACAAACTGCTTCACTTTTTCATTTTAGACAGGTTTAAAACACAAAGAGATATGACAACATGTCAGATAAATTTCTCTTGTGGCATTTTCCCCATAGAGGTGACGCAAAGAAAAGTCAGAAGATTAGCTTGTTATGTCCAGTGTGTATTTTATAGTTACTATACAGGTGGATGGTTACAACAGTCTGAGGCAAAATCCCTACAGAAAAAAAATATGAAAAATTACTTCACTAGCTACATTTTCTATTCTTCCTGTCAATTCTCCACTTTTTTTTCCTACTCTCAAAATGTTCTTTTCTTTCTCAGCATATCTCTCCAGTAGACTTTGGTTTTTTCTTTCTTTCCTGCCTCTTTTAGACTCCCTCAACAATGGAAATTAAGTGGGGTTGACTGAATTGGTTCAAACACAATAGAAATGCAGTTCCAATGCCTGGAATTTAAAGACAGATTTCCCCTGACTGATGTCTGCTAGTCCTAGCTGTTTTGAGACAGTATTTTAAAATTATTTCTCAGATGTTTCTTCTTCAAATGTAATGGTTCCATTCTCAGTAGAGAAAGAGACAATACCTTCCTCATTTCCCCACCAGTGGCCATCAGCTGCTTTTTCTCCTAGGCTTCCCTCCTTCCCTCCTCCACCCACTCCCATCTCTAGCCTGAAGCTTCTCTTAGAAGAGATTCCACAGCTAGGAATGTGCTTGAGCACCCCAAAAGACAATCCATGCCCCTCTAAATGTCCCAGCGCTGGCAGGGCAGTGTTCCTGCTTCGACTTGTCTACACTAGGATTTATAGCATGGTAGCATTGCGAAAACACATCTTGTCTCCTCTAACTTTCAGCCAGGGTCATTTTTAGATGCAGGCTGCCCTGGGGCTAGCAGGGAGAGGAAAGCAGCCCTTCCTGGAGCCAAACCAGGCACTTTGCCAGGGGAGCAGGACAGGAGCAGAGAGGATGTCCCTCGGGCACACATGTGCTGACTGGCGCAGTGAGGTAGGGGAGCATGGGGGACGATGGCAGAAAAAGCTTTTTGTCAAAGTCCAGCAGTCTATCAAAGGAAACATGAAGGACTAAGTGGTCACCCAGGTGCTTGCAGCTTGGTGGCCATTTTTGGTAGTCCTCTGTTTGGTGTGGTCCCCTGATACCTTCCTGATCTATTTGTGAGCTCTCAACCCTGGCACTCCTGCCCTTTTTTGCCTTTGCTCCTCACAGGTGGTTTTTTTGGTTAGTCCTCTCTCCTCTGGGGAGGTCTTGACACTTTGGTTAGCCCCAGCCAGCCCTGAGCTAAGACTAACAAAAGCTTCCCTGCTCTCCCATTCATTTCTGCTCAGAAGGAAAGGGAGAGGGGGTTGACACCCTGGGGAGGGAGAGGGTAGAATCAGTAATCAGACCAAGGCACAGCTATGATTTCAGTCTGTGAATGCGGGTTGTAATGGAGAAAATGAAGATGCTGTTTTTCCCAAGCCCTCCAGACGGGCCAGTCTAGGGACACACTGGAGAATGTTCTCTTCGCCTGGAAACATTTCTCAGATTCCTACTGACACTGATTCTACTCCCAAAGTCCAAACCCTACTTCGGTTCAACACCTATGTTTATGCCATGGCTTTAAAGGCTAAGATCTCAGCCCGAAGTGGTGCAAATCTGACAGGTTTTTTTTCCTTGGATTTAGGGCAAAGCAACGCTTTCTGCACTTGGGCAAAGGCGCTTGTCTTCGGTGATGAGGCTAAGAGATTTGTGCTTCAAACATTCTTGGTAATACAACTTCAAGATGCTTGGCACGGCTGAACTCCCGTGAAAGAATCTGATGCAAGAAAACAGATGAAAGCTGCAACGTGGTTGAAGGGAATTGCAGAGATTGGATTGAGGACAGGATTTGGCCTCTACCACTGAACATTCATGAGGCCAAACATGATATGGAAACTGTTTCAGTAAAATGTACTCCACAGAATCAACATGCCAGGGAGCCTGAACAGCTTCATTTATCACTGTTCCACTGCTGGTGCTTGTCTTTACACAGGGTTATAACTTTTTCCATTAAATCCTATGTCTGACTCTCAGTCCCTATTCATTTCTAAGGATGCAGAAAGATGTTTATAAGCAAATCTGTGTATGATTCCTTTTTAAAAAGAGAGCTACCTGCTTAAAATCCTTTTGACCAAGAACATGAGAGTTTGGATGTTGTTCTGAAGCCGTTGAGAGTAAATGGAAAATGAATTGCTACAGATAGGTGTGGCAAAGAGGGATACTAAATGTTAAAAAGACTGTCTTTCGTATAGAAGAGTGTCTGTGGCAGTACCCCAGCTTTACAAATATGGAGAGAACTGTGGAAAACTTGAGGCTCTTTGACATTACAGAACAAAATTAGTCAAGGATGTAGCTGTTTTTTTGTTCTCCATCTCCATCTGATTCATTTATCTTAGTGTTCCCACAGTGTTTCTTTGAAGTAGCCCAAACGCCACTGGCTAGAAGAGCTTTCCACTGTATTTTTCCCACAAATTTGTTGAAGGTTGTTCAAAAAAAGATTTCACACATATACACTTATTTTCATATGGAAATCTTTAACTCATGAAATGAAGATAACTCTTTGGTGTCATATCCAATATTTATCCTAGCTACACACTTTTAAAGAGATGATACCGATTTGCGCCACTAAACAAAGAGCTCATTAGTATTGCAAGCAGTCATTTTCCATCCAGCTAAGCTTTCTTTGGAATGTAGCTGTCAATTTTTCCTTTTTCAGACCCTGAAGGAAGTATCCACATTTATTCAAAATAAAGAATCCAAACTCTTGGACTCCTCAGAGCAAAATAAGCCAGAAGGTGGAGTTGCAACTGTAATTATGATCTCTTCAGAGCCTGAGGACAATGTCTTTAGTTAACTAGATGCATTCCACTGCTACTAATGCAGTCTGTTCATGTTTAAAAATGTTTATTTTGTCCTATCTAGTCATAGCTTTTAATGCTATTGACGAATACAAGCAATGTGTGCATCCAACAAACATATGAGAAGAATCACTGAAAACATCCCTTTCTTATTGGCCCAACATCAGGTTCAAAGAATCTGTTTCATAAACTATTAGCTATTCTCTTATTTGATGTAAATGTGATAAATGTAATGCTTATCACACCCTACTAATATTTCTTAAATTGTTTTCGAATAGTGTATATGCACCTAAAAGGGAATTGATCTGATCAATTTTCTGTATGAAAATACAAGAATTACCGAGAACAGTAAACTACAGAGATCAGAGAAAAAGTGAAACTTTGTGCACTTTAGGTTATAAGCAGTTTGCCCTGGGAAGAAAGTATGGAAACACTGCAAAGCTACAACCCCATGAGAATATTTTACTTCCATCACCTCTGCACTTTTTGTGCAGTGGGTTCTGATGAGAGACGCCTTTTAGCTTCACTTGCAATTCAAACTATTCTAACGTTCTTTGCCACAAGTAAATATTACTCAGGATGGAAAAGAGCTTTAAGACTGTGAGCTGAGAAATACAGTGCAGTGTAACTGTGCCTGCCTGTAGCCTCCACCTTTCAAGTTTGAAATGCTTGGGGATTCTTTTTCATAGGAGGAAAAAATCTCTTTCTGACATTATACACTGCACCTTCCGATCGAAATGTGATTAGTAGAGCTAAAGAGTGACTGGCTCAATACTGTAAAAATTAGCACTTGTTTGAAATGTGAGAACATTGTCTTGTTGCAGGCATTCAGAATTATACTTAACTGTCAAGATTTTTTTGCCATCATTTATTTATTTTCCTTTGACAAAAGTTCATGCCACAGATCTGAGATAAGCTGTGCTGTTGTAAAACTAGTGTGAAAGCTTGCCTACAATAAAGGAACTGAGAATTGTAAATTATTTAGACAACTATGAAACAATTTGGTAATTCTGTTATACTACCAGTTAGTCAGCTGCTCCAAGGGCTCGGAAGCCGTGTGTGTATGTGGGTTGTATCTATATGGAATTTACATGGCAGTGGATTTTTTTAATCTACAGTCACGTACCTCAGAAAAGCTAGTGCAGGTGTGTGTCCTTTGAGCTAAATGAAAAGAGCAATTTAGTCCCTTCAGGTGTAGAAGGCTAGAGACAGTGGAAGATGCCACCTGAATCGTGCCAGAGCCCCATCAGAAGTAGGCTGAGCTCAGTCAGAATCCGCTGTGGCATGTGGAGGTTAGGAAGCCGGCTGGTTAGATGGAGGGGGGGGTGCGTGCCTGTGCGTGTCTCATTGTCCACAAGAAATGGCAGGCAGAGAAGCAGTCCTGCGAGGGGCCCAAACCGGAGTGGTATGGCTCTACGGGGAACATGCTGCGCTACAAAAGCAAGCTTGGAAACTTTGAGTAAGAAAAGTGCCTGTTGTTTGTTTCTACTGCATTCAGAGAAACAAGATTCTGAGTACATGCTTTGTAAATAAACCAAAGACATTCCTGACTCCTATCATCAATTTCTCCTCCTAATGGAAAAAATCCAGTAAGTTTCCACTCTGTGAATAGGGGCAATAATATAAGCACGAACGCAGGGTCAAGTCAAGTGCTATCCTTACTTATACCAGTACAGCCCCACTCAAATCAGTGCAGGAAAACGGGTCCCTCGACAGAAAGGTCAGAGAGGTACTTTGTTTTGTATTTGAATATTCAAACCCAGAAAACTAAATGTAGAGAGTGCAACCGTGCTCATTCCTTTGCTAGAAAGAAAGTTGCACTTCCAACAAAGTGAGTAGAATTTGATTTCTTTGAAAGGTTTTAATTTATGGACCAGCATTTTTCTAGTCCTGGATGCATGGAGTTAGCTTGCTCAGATCCCTTCTTTTTCAACCTTCCCAAATGCAAAACAGTTCTTGTATCACCGTACCAAGCTGCCTCATGAGGAGGTGTGAGATCTGATTTTTTCAGACTCAAATGCTATGAGATCCTTTGGATAACAAGTAGTGGGCACTCAGTTTCTGTATGGTCAAAAGTATTTTTCCATAAATGCATGTCTTTGGAAAATATAATTCTACTTTTAATATTTAAAATATATTATGTTATGTTTATGTGATATATTATATTATATTATATATATAACTAGGGGGACAGAAAAAACAGTTTTGCTATATGGCAAGCATGAGTCATGTGCAGTTCATGCAGAGGAAGGTTTAGAAAAAGCCCACAGAATAACTGCAACTGCTGGCCCCACACATCCTTTGGAATTGGAGTTCATTAATATTTGGTAATGTAGCCTCCATATCAATGCCATATTACAGTTAAACACTAGCAGAACCCTTGAAATTTTCTACCTACTATTTAAAACTCACCTTTGGAAAATCACTTTTATTCCCATAAAAAACATTGTATTTGAAGGCTTCTAACTTTTCCTCCTGGGATACTGTCATAAAGAAGTGCACATGAGGCCAAGTGCAGCCACTGATGTAAAGAGCGTAATTCTGCAACATGCAGGCAGGGTTGTACCAAGCGCATCCATGCAAACAGCCTCGTGCACTCTGATCACATCTTGCGGGAAGACAGAGAAGAGAGCATAGAGGAAGGATTTAGGGCTGAACTAAATAGTTTGTCCGTGAAGACTTTCACTAATGTAACCTTCTCTTATACAAGAAAAGTCCTAGTGCAAGAGTAGGGCTCCTGACCACTGCAATAAATCAGGTAAAATAGTTAATCTAGTGATAACTAGGCTGTAAGTTGAAAGACAGTCTTGTCAGTCTTGTCACATTCTTTTTAAAGGAACCACCTGTCAACCACATTTCTTGTTTGGGGTGTCTTGCAGGAGTAGGGAAGCAGCCAAGTAAGCACAGTAGCCCAAATGGCGTCAAAGAGCGACCGGGAGGGAATCTATCGGACACTGTCTCTCCAAAGCTGCAGAAGCTGCAAAAACACAACAGATGTCACCATGTGCTGGAGTGGAAAAGAAATAACAGCTCTAAGAAGGACAAAGTCTTACAAGACATTTGATCTGTAGTTATAAATGAGGGGGCAACAATAAACCCAAATTAAAAAAAAAATAGAGGTTCTAAAGGAAGTTGACTTAAAAGTCCAGAGAAACAACTAGACTAAAGGAGTGACTGTCCTTCTGGTCTTATGACTTCCGTGTTCCTCACTGTGTGGTGGCCCAGATTTACAAAACGGGAAAGGGTAGGCTTTTTTTGTTTGAAAGCAGTGAAAGGCAGGAAGAAGAGGCAGGAGATGCACAGTAGGTCTATGAATTGTTAGTGCAATAATGACTTCTACATTTCTGTTTCTGGAGGAGGTAGTCCAGAGATGAAGTGTAGAGAAACCGGGTAGGAGATCAAAGTCAAAACCTGAAAAAGCCCTTGAAAATCAATAGGGGACCATAAGAAGGATTTTCCAGGGGACTTGTTAAAAGAATGATTACTGAGCTGGGAGAATCGCAAGAAGACAGAGAGAAGACAAGAAACAATAGGACAGGATTGCAGGAAGATCCTCTGATTGCTGAGGAGAAGAGAGAGAAAGCATGAAGTTGTGAAGAGCAGTCCAAAAGGAGTAGGACTCTAGCTAATGAGATGGGGGTGAGTCTGAAAATACTTCCCAGATAGAGACCCCACTTGCTCATAGGGAGTTCACGCAACTGATGAAGTGCAAGTCCAGCTACATCCTGACCTCAACACCTCCCAGCCAGCCAAGGATTTCTCCCCTCAGCTGGGCTGCTAACCGCTTCCCTGCAAAGGAAGCCCCGCTGCCTGATGGGTGCCCCAGTCCCTTTTCCTTCCACCCCAGCTGTTCCTGGTCCCGCTCGCTCCCATGCGCCGGCTCTGGTGCTTACCCAGCCCTGCATTAAGCCAGTGTAGAACTAACCCAACAAAGCAAATAGTTTTCCACCAGCTTAGTGTACTATTAAGCAATACTTTAAATAGCAAAGAAAATACATGGGATGACATATGGAGACACTTTCCCACAGAAGCATTAAAGGGAGTTTAGCACAGCGCTTAGTTTCAAGACGTATGCGTATCTTTGATGTCTGTAGCCCCACCTTTACTACTGCTTGCAGTCTCAGAATACCAGATGGAGAGCAGGATGGATATACAGAGGCCAGTGTTTACTCTGAGCAACAAACTAAAAAGGCTACAATATTTAAAAAATAGGAAATCCATGCAGAAGCATGTTATTTCTGCATATGCTAAAAGCTGCACAAATTGAAGTGACAAGTTCTCATCACACTGTGAAACATCTTATATATTTAGCTGAAACTGCAAATACATCAACCAGATGTGTTTGGTCATAGCCTTAACACAACAGATCATAAACGTGGAGACAGAAGGTGGGAAGATAGCCCTCTGCCAAGGCAGGTGTGGAAGGATTATGCCAATGAAGAACCAGGTAATATTGATGCTGTACCACAACAGACAGCAGCACAAGGTAATATTTTCTTGCCATAGGGCTGCCTGGCAGTCCCTGCAACATCTAGCTGCTGTGGGATCTATGTTAGGTTTTGTACAGCATGCTGATGTAAGAAAACCCGACCTTCTAAAATCTTAGAAAATGCTTCATCTAGACAGGAAAAAAACAGTGTTTGGTCATACAAACATAAATTCAGATTGGGGATGTGAAGCTATATATTATAAATATTAAATTATTATTAGATTGTAGGGAGTATAATGAATGTTAACAGTGAAAACTATTGCTAGTATTAATATATAACATAGTTATTCCCCAAATAAGGATGAAAGAAATACAATTATGAAAGTGAAAACTATTGATAATAGTAACATGTAACATAGTTATTCCCAAAAAAAAGGATGAAAGGAGTATAATGATGAAAGTGTATGCGTGAAGGCAGCTCACACTGCAATAGTACATTTACATACAGAGAACGGCCAAGACACACAGGAACTCAATTTGCAGAAAGCATTTGGTGAGAGAGAACATTATATGTGGAGGAAGAAATAGAAGCCGAGCATTTCACTCTCTTGGCTCTGTTTCCACGTTTGCTCACAGAGCAATCACTGACTTTAGCCGAGTCTGACTTACTGGTCAGCCTCACCTCGGTGCTTACTGTCAACACTCACGTTTTCAAGCATTTGCGATATTGCTGCTCATCACAAGCTCGAAAGGCTATGGTACATGTCTATCTAGCAGAAGGAGCTATTTATTTGGACAATTAGGTGACACCTGTCACTCAGCTTTCTGCTGAGCATTTGGGAAGGGCAGGCTGCCAGGGTACACATGCCAAGGGCAGCTCTGTTGTACCTGTGCCCAGGATGGGAGGGCATGGCCATAACGTGGTGCTTCTGACCCAGTTTGTTCAGGTTCACAGCATTTTTTGTGGAGGATGGAGACACGTGGAAGCTCTGGTCTCCCCAGGCTGCTTGGTCCATGCACCTGCGGCGCGTGGGAGCCCTGCCTCCCTCAGTGCAGATGACACGAGGTGTACAGGCAACAGAGAGAAAGGCCCACAAAATCCATGTGTTAGGAGAGACAGCAGCCAGGGCGAAGCTGAGTGAGTGCTGACTGCAGAGCCATGAGGAAAGCAGAAAGCAGAGCTCCCTTTCAGCAGAAAACTTTCTGGAAGGGCTGGCCAGGGATTCTGGGCAAAGATGTTGTGTGCTGCTGCCGGTCCCTCCTTGGGTTCGGGAAAGCAGACTCTGTTTATTCTTTGTAAATAAACAGGATTGCACCAGAGAATTATGATCAACCTCACATCCAAAGGAAACACCCAAAAGGGCCTTAAATGCTGGCTCACCTCTTGGACCAGACTATGACAATACAGCTGGTCCAGTTTCTGAAGTCCTGCAACACTTGCACGAATACTGGTACTAGCTGGGAGAGCCGGACACCATCCCGCCCTGCCAGCTTGGGGAGGGACCTGCCCTTTCTACAGCAGCGTGGCTCGGCCCGAAGGCCCCATGTGTGGGGTTAAACCCCCAGGGAAGGGACCATCAGGGGTCCGAGGGTCTGAGGCAGGGAGTTTGGGGTAGGCTTGGTTGAACTACTCATCTCTCATACAGAAATTGTATCATCTACCTTGGATAGCTTTAGTATCACTAATATTTGAACACAACTGGAAACGTACGGCCTGGTGAAAGGGGAGAACAGGTCTGCGGTACAATAAATCTCTTTTGAAAAGCTTTACCTGGGACAGAGAGAGTCTGGATCTCAGGTCTCATCCTGCAGGTACCTCACACAAGCAGTCCTTAACAATTTCTCCACGGGTCAGATTTTGTCCTTTGATTACGGCGAGCAGGATTTCGCCAACGATAACCTCATCTTTCTGTGAAGCAAAGCAAGTTAATTAAGTTCACATCTCTCCTGGCCTGGCTAGAGGTGTAAGTTACTAAGTGCAAAGTGATACCCGACAGCAGCGAAGGGCAGGAAAAGCAAAAGTCCCACCTCAGATCCAAACCTCAGATGGAAATTGCACGGGCAAAATACAACCACCCGTGCTTATCCACTCTCGTTGGCATGCTGAACTCTTTGGAAAAATTATGTGGGATCTTTGTCATGAATGACAACGGCTGATTTCACATCTTATCCCAAAAGACTCCACTAAAGATCCTGAGGAATTTCTTAAGTAACCACATATGTTGAACTGTTACTTATCTTAATGAAAAAAAGATAGTCACTTAACAGAAAGATATCCAGAGATGAGTTCACGCTATGGATTATACAATATGTAACCCCCCCAAAAAAGAGACAATCTTAGTTTATACAGGCACAAATTTTCCATCTGAAAATACTAAATGTAATTGTTTTCTGTCATTTGAAGGAAGTCCTGGCTCCACTGAAGTCAATGGCAAAACTCCCATTGACTTCAAATAGATCAGGACTAAAACCTTTGCCTTTAAGAACATGCCGACTGATTTTTAAATTTTCTTTAAAAAAAAAATCAAAAGAAAAATGTGCTTGTATTTAAAAGTTGTAATGCCAAGTTTTGTCCCAGAGTGAATTACTTCAGTCTTGATATAAATCTATCAAAAAAGGTTCAAAAAATGTAAAGATGAACACACCCTTAAAGAACAGCTCTACTCTCCTCCACTGCTCAGGTCTATACAAAAGAATTTTGCACAGACAATAACGTGAATAAAGGAGAAAAGATAAAATAACAAGCCAAATAATATCCAACCTTATGGATATAGTCTGCAACTCAGAAATAGGCAACATATTGTATTCCTAAGTATTTAATAGTAAAAATATTTATTTCCCCAGCTTCAATTTTATTGAGATGCCCAATATTCTGGAAATAAAATTAATCTATTTTAATTACTTTACATCAAGTTAAATTAGTTAATTACAGATACTTAATCTGAATTTAAAAAGATACCTTTTCCATTTTGTTTAATGTCTTGCATAATACAAGAAATTTGACAGACTAAAGGTCAATCTATCACTGTATCTTATCTTTGGCAATTTTTAGGAGCATTTGTTTAAGGACAAAGTATAAAGCCAGGGCATGTATAGAAGTATCAGGTCAACATCTTCTAAAATGCAGGAGATGCAGAGTTCATGAAAAGATTTTATTCTTTCTGCAAATTCATTTGGGATTTTGTAAATCTGTTCTGTATCTTACAATATCGTCTCGTGGAGATCAATGAGCTAACACTGCGGTTTGGTGTTAGTGTAGATCCCAGTGAAACTTCTGCTTAAATAAAATATTTGCATCCTTCCCATTGTAATCTTGATTCGTTTCTAGTAATGTTAATCAAGAAAAAAATTTTCTGTACTTTCACATTTAAGTAGAGAAACAGCTGGTGTCTTCTGACTCCATCTGAAAATTAACCAAGCTCCTAAATTCAAAATAATACCCAAACTAAACAAGTTTTGCAGTTTTCCCAGATGCATTAGCATAGCTCATCGATCATTGCAATGATAGTATGACACGATGATGATACAATTTTGCTGTATTAGTTACAGTGATACCAAAGGAAAAAAAAAAAATAAAAGGACTCGACGCTGCAGAATGTTGTAGAAATGATTCCTCTACTTTCTGATTATGATTAAATCTTGGTGTGCTTTGAAATCCCTAATGTGTAATGCAAACCAGGATTTGGGGTGTTAGGAATGCATCCCCACCCTTCTTCCAAAACGCTCTGTAAATTATCATCTGCAGACCCCAAATCCTTGAGTGGAGGGGGGAAGGAAGGAGAGGGAGGCAGGGAGCGGGAGAGGGAGAGGGGGGAGACAGAGAGAGAGGAGAGAGATTAGAAGCACTTTTCACCTCTTGGTCCCGTCAGTGTGCTCAACGCCGAGAACCGTGCTTCAAATCCAGTGTTATCGTTAGGCCCGATTCAAAGGAAGTGAAATAGTCTACTGAGAAAACAGTGGAAAAAGTAAAGGTCCTGAAGAAGTAAGTGCTGCATGTTGAAACGTATGCATGTCACACCCCATTTGTCTTTCATATTGAAGAATAAAGCAGCCTGTCCCGCAGCAGTTATTATACACCATATTCTTTATTTTAAAAATGCAAGAAATTTGGCACAAAGAACAAAAAATCAACTGATGAAAAGCATTTATGTCATGGTTTAAATTAAGACCTTTGTAATGCAAGAATTACATCAGCAGTGGGCTTAGCTTAATGAAAATAAGACAGTGTTTTTAAAGACCATGAACGAACAAATCCTCTCTGCTTTCTGAAAGAGAGAAAAGGCAGATATAGATAAATAGATAATTTAAGCTGAGATCAGAACAAATCACACTTTGCTACCTTTAGGAATTACTGAACTTTTTATTCCACTGACAATTCTGGGTCACCGAAGTCAAGCGAGAAGTTATTTTATATTCACATGTGGATTTTAAACATTTTCAGGGAATATTAGGTATTACAAAGTCTCTGCGATATTCTCATTGCTTGAACTTCTGGTTAAGATTAATTGAAATTTTAGATTTTCCTCTCTTTTGATGTGTTTTTGGTTTCAGGTCCGCCTAATAAGAACTAAAAGTTCAAATGTTCTACTTTATCAACTTTTAAAAATGTTTATTAGCATATTATTTTGATATAATTATAGTTAAGGATTTGATAAAAGATCAGTTTGAATGAGAAGAAATGAGTTAATACAAGCCATTTGTGGCTACTAGCAATGATGTAGTAATGATTTGATTAATGTTAAAATATATGGGTGGAGGTAGCAAAAGGGAAGTGGAGTCTCTTCTCTTTGATATGTATTGTTTGATAGAAACTTTTGTTATCTATTCTTTGTGCACATTTTTATCTTTATGGGTCTGCCGAATGTTTTATGAGAATATAAGCAGTAATTTTCTGACAAGAAAGGAACATGGTAATGCAAGATAAAGTAGTGGTTTCTAGTGGAGATGAGGATAGAGTTCAAAATCTAGACAAAACTTTCTACTGTAGTACGGTGAGTATAATTATATGTGATTTTAATACTTCTTTACTGCATTTATGTGACAGAAAACTGCAAAGCGATTAGATTGAGTCCATGTTTTGCTGTTATTGAAGACAAATGCAACTGTTTTAGTCACAAAACAATATATATATTGGGGGGTGTAATGTATATGTGTCCAAATATACATGTGTTATTTATGTAAAAAAAATAGGCAACTAACGAAAATTTATTCAAATTATATCCAGTTTCAAGGGGGAAAAAAAATACAGTATTTTGCATTACTCTATTCCTTTTCATATATGAACTAATTATGAATTAATCATCCATATGCTGCAAGATCAAGTTTACTTAAATATTTGGGGATGTAAATAAATGAGATGGGCATGCACAGCACAGAATGGGCTCCAATATTTGTATTTTATAAGCATGTTTTATAAATATATTGTTTCTGAACAATGTGAGCAAGCTACTGCCAATATTAGAGATGATTATATATATTAACACGTTGCTAGTCAATCTGGTTTAAAGAATCTCTGAATTAGTTATGGAGAATAAATTATTTCTGATCTGGATAAAACTAGCTATCCAAATCCTGAAAGATCCTTCATCTTAAAAACATTTATTGATGTGTCCACTGGGATTTCCAGGAAGATAGTCAGTTCCGTGATAAAACAAGCCTTGTCCTCTGTGCCTACATGGACTCTCAGTAACAAAAGGATGAGCAGCAGAGGTTTTCTCAAAAAAAAAAAAGATGTCAGTGTTTTAGAAAATAATTATTGTCTTTCACTTTCAGAGGACTTCTGGCATCTGCTTCAGTTTTATTTTGAACAAGTGCAGAAAACAATTGACTTTCATTTTCCCCTTCCTTTGAGCTGTGGGAATGAAAGGGTGAAGGGAAGGGATTTGGAAAGACAGGGCCTGATTCTGTACCCAGAGCAGGTCAGCAACCATGGCTGGTGTCAATGAGACCTGCTGGAAAACAGCAGCTGCAGGACTGGGCCCAATGCTAAAGGTGATCTGGCGTGCAAGAAGGAAGGGAGATAAGCGGGTTGGATTTGCTGCTCCTTTTATTTGCGCGCGCGCGCACACACACACACACAGAGACGTTTCTTATCAATCAAGTACAATCCTTCCTCTCGTAATTGGTGACTCTTGGGGGGGACTCAGAAGGCTGTTAGGAGTCTGCCCAGTCCTTGAAAAATAGCAGACAATACAAAATGTTTACCAAGAAAGCCCTCCCTCTCGCTAAGTATTGTTTTCAAGGAATTTAGGTAGGAGCTAAACAAAACAAAACAATTTCAAGCTGTCTAAATTGAAAAGATGGCTTTTCTTCCAAGAATTCTTTGCCCCTTTGATTTCTGTCATGTCATCTCAGATATCTTGTGCTTCCACCATCTCTAACATCCACAATCCCCAGGAAATAAAGGGGGTTAGTAACTACCTTCCTAGCAGCAAAAAGGGCAAAAATATGCCAGACTTCCTCCATACATGATTCAGGAGAGATCCAGGCAACAGCCAAAAAGACCCTAACATCTAAACACCTCTCCCTTTTACAGATCACCTTGAACAAAAGCCAATAACAACATCGGCATTCTCTGATGGGGTGGCAGTTGTGTGCTGTGGGGGCAGCGGGCGCGAGAGGCTGGGGTGGGAGGCAGAGAAGGCCGATCCCCTGTCTAAGATTTCTTCCCCTGTTGTGCCGAGCAGTGTCTGCACGCTGCCCTGTTGCTATGTCACTACGCTTCTTGAAAATGCAATAAATAAGCAGAGCAGCCTTTCTTATTGGGATAACTGCTACTTCTTTTTTTGCCAGAGGACTTGACAGTTGCTGCTAATGAAAAGATAACATTTCTTTGCACCCTGTCACTGGTAGGTGGGTTTGAGATCTGCTCTCCTGCCCTGCTGAAGTTGCTGAGCTTTCAGAACACTTCCCCAGGCAGAAAGGGCACCAACACGAAAAGCATTTGTGCCAAGGGACTTTTTCTTGTGGGCAAGATCCTGACAGCTGAGATTGCCAGGCAGGATCCTGAGTGAGATGCTTCATGCTGTTGTTTACGAAGCAGATATTCCTCCTGATGTGCTAAGTCAAAACAGCAGGTCTTAAAATGTGGTCAATGAAGCATGATTTCTGAAGAGCTGGCTACTCACCTGGTACTAAATTCCTTCCTTCTGCTAGCTGCTAAATTGCATTAGACACAGACAAAAACCCATTAAAGTTTTTCCTTACATTAATTTTCTTAATATTAATTTTCCATGTCGGCAAGGGTTGTCATTACCGCAAATATGTTATGCAACTGTGAGCTGCACAGCTAGATCTGCATCACAACTGCTATCTATTAAGGTATGAGCCACATCATGAATATATTAGTGAATGTCTGCGTTAAAAAATGACTATCTCCTGTTTAAAGCAGATTTATATTAATAGGGATCTTCAGCCTAAAGTGTTTTGGGAAAACAAGCCATCCCTAAGAAGCTTGATGTGGAGCTAATGTTCACGGGGCCTGATCTTTGCAAATGTATGCGCTCATAAATAGTTTTATTCGTGACAGAAGCCGTACGGAGTTTAAGGGCTCGTTCTGTCAGATGACACGCATACATGTTTGCAAAATGGCCGCGCAGGCAGTCATACGAGTCTTAAAGACTGCACTTTGGTACGAGACGGGGGAAGAATCTCGCCAGCAAAGGTTATTTGAACACATTCACTTTTTTCTAGAACACGGTAAAAGGTGCTACAGCTTTAGACTTCAAAGTTTTGAAGATTATTTGCGGTTAATCCACTGCTGTTACAAGCTATAACAAGAACTCTGCCTGTGCTGTAAAAAAACACTAATAAGAACTATCTTGACTCTAGAGCCTGATAGCCACCCACTTTGGAAATGAATGATCAGTGTCTACCTTCCCTAGCTGGATGGTCAAATTACAATAAACAATAATTAGCAAATTAAAACTTCAGTAGTCTTCCTGCTTTCTTGAAGGGGGAAAATTGGTTATAAATGCATTTTTCTATCGCTAAACTAAATTTTATTGCATCATAGATGTGTGATTTTTTTTCCACAGAAAAAGAAAAGTCAGACTTTACCCTCCTCAGCATTTAAAGCTGAGCTTCATACACAGACACATATTTATACACAGGCAGATTTTTGCCCTTCCAGCTCCAGTGATTTCAATCTTTTTATTTGTAATTGTCCTGACACATTCCTGCTTCCATTTATTTTAATCATCTCGGATTGTGACTCTTATTTGGAAACTGGAGCACTTGGACTAATTCAAAAGTACTTTCTGAAAGAAAAATTCTTTTACGCAGCATTTTGTAACACTACTGTTGTAACATATTACAAATTGATGGTGTTAGACCACCATAACGGAGACTATCACTTCCCTGCTCTGCCCTTCTGAAACATTTACTTTATCCTACCAAAAAAATATCTAATTAAGCCTCATGATCAGCCTCATTGCATAAATAAGTGTTAGTTTCCTTGGTTTGCTAACAAGAATACTGAGATACAGATGGGTTAAATGAGTTGTTAAAAGCCACACAGTAGCTGTATTTTTATTATAAGGGTTAGTTCGAAGGGTAGCTTCACTGATTTAAAATATGAACAAAGAAAAGAGAATCCATATGAAAAACAAATGAAAAAAATTCACCCTCTGTGGACAAATTTCTGCTGAAAAGGATATGTGCAGTGATCAAAGCAAAGTTTAAAGAATGAGCGTCTGGAAAAAAAAAACTTTAAAAGATGTTTTAGTTATAATAATGCAGTTATCCAAATGTCAGTGAATTTGATCAAAGCTGATCTACAGAGCTCAGGTTTAGCATTAGGTGAGTCATTTTCTTTTATTAGTGATGCTTTTTCATTCAAATGGGTAAAAAGGTGAGAGTTTGGATATGTTGAAGGTTTCATTGGCTTACAGTAGGGACAGACAAATGAGGCCCACCTAGTTTTACAATCTGGCCCACAGCTACTTTGTTTTTAATAAAATGCGGCATATTGAAAGGGCATGTCTCAGCATGTCTTGACCCATCCAAACTGGATCAAGATGGAGAGCCCCATATTGAAACCAGTCCACTCCCAGGATGGGGCCTACTGTCCCCCAGCGAGCGGGAAGAGTCCCTGCCTCAACACGGGGCAGAAACCAGCCAGCCTTGCTCCTATCAGCCTTGCACCCATTCCTCTCCTGGCTATGTTGGGGGGGAACATATTTTCAGGCTCCAGTGCTGAGAGGAATCCTGGGAGTTCATTTCACCATCTTGACCAGCCTTTGTACCGCCACAGTCTGTCCAAATTACCAGCAAGCGCAGTGTGGAAACCAGAGTGGTGTTAAGTTCTCAGGGACAGTTTACAAAGCCCACCTGATTTTGGGGCAAGGATCTTCTCCCTGCCAGCACTGCAACCCACACCTGTATGAGACCAGTCCCTGGGGCTCCCCAAGGAGAGGGAATAATGCACTGGCCAAACCCCCTATTTCTCTTCTCATGGCCCCTGAACAGCATCTGTCATTGCCATGAGGAGCGTTTCAGGGCACCTCTGCTGTTGCCTGGCAGAGGAAACCCCTGAAAACCAGATTTTTTAAAAAAGTCGCCAACCTAACCCTCTTTATTTTGGCTGGGACACCGTAATGTGCTTGGGGGTTTGCCGGGATGCTTAGACAGAAAACTGTGTGATGGTAGGATGCGTGTTTCTTGAGTGTGATTGGGAGGCTGTGTACTACAGTGAGGTCCTGATCCTCTATTGACCTCCATGCTGTTAGAAAAACCATTATTAATAGCAGTGTTAAAGTTGAGAGCTTGGGGAGCTGCTACTTTTCACAGCTTGCGACTGAAACCTTGTAAGTGCTCTTTACAACACGTTCTCTCATCTGCAATTTCCTGTTGCTGAAACCTGAAGAATTTCAGTCAAACCAGGTTGCTGCCTGCAAGTGGCTGTGGGGCAAAGGCCTGTGAGCAGGGAAGCTCCCTTGCCATTCCCTCACCTGAATTGGGACTTTGCTGTGGGGCTTTTAGGGAAATTAACCTGTTGTGCCCCAGAGTTCAGGGAGACAACCATCTAACTGCAGGACAAGGTAGCATCAGCCTACAGTTTGGCTGCTCTTTGGTGGCAAGTGTTCACATGCACTCTCTTACCTAGCAGTATCTTGTAGCAAAAGCCAGGTAACTCATCCCTTGTGGGAGAGGGGAAGTGAATTTTTGTTTATGAGGGGGTTAAAGAATACATAAGAGCAGTTTCTTGGCAGTAGCTGAGATGCTGAACTTTCACACCCCCTGTTTTCCCTGCAGTAACTTGTTCATCTGCCCGTATCCTCACTTCCCAGCTAGAAAACCCCGTTGAAGCAAACAAACAAATGCTGCCTCTGCAGGGCTAGACTTGGGCGAAGGCAGCGAGGTCCCTACCTACAGCCCTCCCTCCCACACCATAATCCCGGATCATTTGGACTTATTGGGTGATTTTAGGGAACTGAGCCTGTTGTGCCCCCAGGAAAGGACAGGACTGTGCAACTGCGTTGCAGTCTAATTTGGCATTAAAAACTTTGTGTGTTTAGAGTTTGGGTTTTGTTTTAACTAGGCAAATGAGACTCAGAAACATGTGAGTTGCCCGCAGCTGAGCTGCTGAAAAACTGTTAGGTAGTTTTTCATTCTTTTAATGGGAGTTTGAAAATATGAATCATGACAAAGATGTGGTTGTAGCTTGGCAAGAACATGACATGTGATGGTGTGAGCTGCCACATGCCTCTTAATGCAGCATTAATTTCAATACCCACTTTTCCGTGAAAGAAACTTAGGGGATAATGGGCACATGAAAAAAAGAAGACAGGGAGGATCTGACCCTTTCACCCAGATTCGTTCTGTCATTCATGTAACTAAAATCCCCTCAAAGCCTTCCTTGTTTTCCTAGCGTTTCTCTGTTGCGATCAGTGCCCATGCATCTCCAGGACAGGATCAAGCCGTCATTTCTACTGTGGAGTGGGAAAAGGAGGACACAACATGGAAATGAGACGCAAAGTCATGGGGTGCTTGTGTGGTTAAATGATTCACCCCAGCAGAACCAGCTCCTGGACTAAATCGCGGCCGAGTTTACACTGTACCTCAGCCAGGCAGCCTTGAAAGGGCTCTGAAGGCCCGGGCGCCCTGCAGGCAGGTGCACCGTATTTGCATTGCCCTCGAAGGCAGCCTGAGCACGCCTGGGGCTGGAGCTGCCCACGACTCCCATCTGCCATGGCAGCTGGGCCTCGGGGCCTTCTAGACGGGCCCCTGAGGGTTTGCCTTCCCGCCATCCCTCCTTGCCGGCCCAAGGCGCAGGCAGACGGGGCAGTGCACAGCCGGTACAGCACAGGGAGCCACAAGGTTGCACTGGGAGTATTCATTAAGTGTTAATTAGGGCCGTCCCCAGGACTGGCTTCAAGGGCACTCCAGCAGGCAGCCTGCGACCATAGCCAGTGCGGAGCTGCTTCCTTGCAGGCACTGTGGTCCTTCTCCTGCTGAGACACTGAGTGCTGAGCATCACCACCCAACCTGGCCTGGTGGGGCCCATGGGAGTCGGGGAGGAGAGGGTGCCCCCGCGTCCTGGGAGCATTCTCTGTGCTTGCTGACTGCGAGCCCCAGATTAACATCATCCAGCTGTCTGCCTATGTTTATCAAGCCA
Source organism: Ibidorhyncha struthersii (assembly GCA_013398815.1). Taxonomy (NCBI): domain Eukaryota; kingdom Metazoa; phylum Chordata; class Aves; order Charadriiformes; family Charadriidae; genus Ibidorhyncha; species Ibidorhyncha struthersii. The sequence goes on from VZSZ01009644.1 coordinate 261,124, forward strand.
AAGAATTTACAAGGCTTAAATAAGAGGACCATGATACAGCAACGAAAGCACCAAAAGCACGTAATTTGTGTGGAAGATCTCAAGCCTGGGGCAGCCGTGCTGGTTTCACGCAGAGACTGGAGCGCGAGTTCTCCCCGTGTGCTCAGCACAGCACGTGGCGCGCAGGCTGCTTTGAACGCGGGCAAACTTGCATTAACACGATGGGAAGGAGCAGCTACATTCTAGCGCACCAGTGATCCATGCAAAATGGGTCACCGAGAGATTTAGAAACTGTACCTTTCAATCCCAGCCAAAGAGATACATCAAGGCGCACTGACGTGAAGCACAACTGACACACCTTGAGGCATCTTCAGTGCACTGAGTGGTAGTGACGCCAAAGGATGTCAGCTGGCAAAATCAGAGACAATGCCTCGTAAATAATCTCCGAGGAAAAAAAAAAGAAAAAAAGTTTTACTTCCTCTTACGCTTGAAAAAAGAAAAGCAATCAATCAATCAATCAACATCCTTCCCCCGGATGAACGAGCGGGTCTCCAAAATGCCCTAGCGCGTAGGGAGCCCTCACAAGCGTGCAGCGAGGGAGCCCCAGGTCAAGGCGCTGCCAGAGGAGCGGGAGTCTGGCAGCGCTGCCTATGGCAAGGCACCACCGGTGCCGCCCACGCCGGCAGGTTTCCTGCCGATCTGCACAGGGAAGGTGAAGTTTGCTCCTTGCAAAGCCAGAAGTCTGGGGGGTAGATTTCTGCAGAGACGGAAAGCCGAAAGAGCAGCAGTTTGTAATCTTCTCCCAGCCACGGCCCTCAGCCCTGTGAGGCGATGGAGCCACTCTCTGGATCCTACGAGAATTTCAGGGAAGCAAAAGTCCTGCTGCTCCCCTTCTCCTACCTCTGAGAGGAGGCCAGTGGCAGATGGACCCCAAAGGCCTGGAGATCTACTTGGCCGCTCCTAAGCAGCCCAGGGACTGCCCAGCGCCCTCCTTGACCCCCTTCTGCTGCGGCCGCAATGGAGATGCCAGCAGGACAGCTTGTGGGAGCGCTCCCCCAGCTCCCAAAATCCAAACCAGCCTCATGCCAGCCACCAGACTCAGCTGCTGGCGCTGGCAGTAGCCCGCAGCCAGGAGAGATGCCTCCTTCAACCAGCATAGCCAGACTTGAGAGCAGATGTCTTTCCGTCCCCTGGGGCCACTGCATCTCCCAGCACAGCACACGGGGTCTCCACCAAGGCCATGCCACCTCTGCACCCCTCTGTACCCATGCCCACATGTCAGCTGGGGACAAGGCTTGTTTGCATTCACTGCTGGTACAGCTGTGCTGGCAGGGCCCTGCTGCACAGACCACTCACTTCAGGCTGAGCTCAGTGTTTTCCATATCAGTAAATTTTGAAATGAGGTTTTAAATTCAATTGGCACTGCAAAGTTTTGTCCCGGTGCTGACGGAGGAAGAAGCCGTCCCAGGGAAGGTAGCCATACACAGCTCCGGCTCGGCCACGTGGGGATAAAGGTGCGAGGCCACCACGCTGGGGTGTAAATGCTTTCAGGGTTCCAATCCACTTGGCATAAATTCCCAGGCAGTATTTGAAAGTCGCACTGGGGAAAGAATGCTCAGGCTCGCAAGGGAGGCTCAGAGGAGGGGGAGCAGCCTACACTTTGCATTGCCTTAATTCTGCAGATTAGAGAAGATGTTTAATGTTCTCAGCATAAATATTTTTGCATCTCTCGTTTGACAGACTAGAAGCTTCTAGAAAAACTTTCACAAACAGCTGCGTCTGGATTTTTGAAAATAGAGATTAAAATTAATGTTTTGTACAGATGTGGTGCCTTTATTTTGAATGCAAATAAAGGTTTTTAAATTTCTGTCTTTAATAACTTCAACAAAAATAACATTTTGGCTAGTAGCTACACTATTTTTGCCATAATTACACCATTATAAGTAGGAAAAAGAACTATTAAAGGCTTCTGTAATTAGGGAGGAAAAGAGATGCTGTGAGGAGGGAAAGATATGCTGGAACCACTGTACAAAGTTAATATAAAAGCAACATACGCCTAAATTCTTGTGTAACGTACCTTGGTAAACAAAGTCACTGTTCCACACATAAAGGACTATCTGCAGTTACAATTTTCAGAGCACAGAGCGATTAGAAGCTCTGAGCCACCAGTGCAGCTCAACTGACTAACTGCAAACTCAGTCTTGAAATTTCGGGGCAGGTACATCGCTTTTTTTCATTCACCTCAAACCATTGGTTCCTCCTGACATCTGTGAGGGCCGTGGAGGCTGGGGGCTGCAGCGCTGTTGCCAACAGCACTCCCACCCCAAGCAGCCGGGACTGCCACTGGCCGCCTGCGTCGCCCACCCAGGTCCTCCTGGGATCATGCTGCTGGCTTTGTGCCAGACCCAGGGTGATTAAAATGCTCTGAGTATTTCTAGCACATCTGCACTGACACCTCCTGAGTGCCACGGGGACATGGCATCAGGTATCGGAGAGGCCAAGGAAGGAGCAGCAGCTCCTGAGAAGTACCAGGCAGGGAAAACGAGCTCTGAATCAGTGATAACAGGGCAGCTCATATGCGCTGGTGGCTGCAGGACAGATCAAGGCAACAAGTGGAAGCTGGGATGGGTCCAAAAGATGGAACCAAAAAGTCTGAGTGAGGGAATTTACGTGGGAAAAGAGAGGTTGAAACACAGGGTGAGACCTGGGAAGGAAAAAAAGAATCAGGAGGAAAAAGCAGTGAAGGAGACGGAGGGGAGAGTAGGCAGGAGGCGGCTTTTCGTACGGGATGAGGCTGGGGTGAGAGAAGCAGCTCCTGAAGCAAACAATTAGATGCAGAGCAGTGAGAAGAAAGGATGAGGAAAAGGGAAAGGGGGGTGGGGGGGGGGCACAAGTTCAATAAAAAATGGATTTTCACATGTTTCACTCAAACAGCTTGGATTTATTCAAACAGTGGGACCCTCGCCACAAGCCCTTAGCCCCAGCCAGGCACAGCCCTGCCATGTTCCTGGGGTGCTGCTGGGCTGTCTCCCACTTAGATATGGGCTGTGCCTGCTCCTCAGGTGGGACCAGTACAAAATCGGGCTTTGCTAGCAAAGCTGCACTGACATCGGCAATAGTCTGCGCTGGTCTGGAATGGCATGGTGTGCTGTCCCTATGTAATAGATGACCTCACAGAAAAGCAAGTGCACACATAGCTGGGCTGAGCCGCTCCACCACCGGCTGCGGACAGCATCCAATTCAGCAACAAATGTACAAAGAATTCAGTTTTCAGATGCAACCTCAAGGACTATAATTTTTTAATCTGATTTGCCCTCCAAAAATTGAGATTATGGCCATATTATATCTTAATATCTGCTGGTTTTTCTCCCCAGTATGTAGCACAGTTAGTGCTTCCCCCTGCTACCCCACTGCAGCTGCTGCCTCCACGCAGCAAAAGGTGTAGAATGAATGGCACCAGTGTGGAAGAAAAAAAGCAGTGCCAAAAAAAATGGGAGCAATGGGAGAGAGAGGAACAATGGGAAGTGGGATGCAGGTGGTTTGGGAAGCTCCAGGAAACTGCAGAAGCGTGGAGCTGCGTGCTGTGTGCTGGGACTGAGCTCTAGAGGAAAGGAGGATACTTCACATAGACACAAACAGCATTCACGGGGATATTAGTGTATTTAGTGTTTGCATTGTGAAAGTCAGGATGGCACTTTATGGCTATAAAAACCCCAAAGACAGCTTTACAGAACCTGTTTCTATTTCCAACAGGTCTAATACCGACGAACCATATGTGTATTGCAACATGTTCTTTATAGCTGTCTCTGAAATTTCCCAGGGAGAGATGATATTTTTAAAAGTGAATGGAGCGTGTCAGTGCCACAGGCGAGTGTATCGATACTAAGGAGAGATACTAAATCATCCTCTGACATTTTAAGATTATAGCTACTGGTTTAAATTTAAAAACTAGTCCAGGGACCAACTATTAGAGATACTTGTCACTGCCGCATTTCAGCTTTTTGGGCTTTATTCTGGCTGCTGAACTTTTGAAATCCTCAGGAGATACATTTACAGTCTGTGTCTGCTCAGGGGGAAGGTTATTAAACAAGCAACCCCAAACAATTAAATAAAACCTTAGCTACATGCAATCACTTTAATTTAGTCCTTTGATATCGTTCATCAGATTAAGTTCCTTCTAAACAAACTGCACATAGTGCTTGGCCTAGGAGGAGCAGAATAAGCCCATATGCATCCTGACAGGGGTGTTTATGCGAATGGAGTTATCCCAGCCTCGCTGTGCGTACTTGCGTCTGAGAACAAGAAACCAGGGACGCAAAAGGGCCTGGGGACAGGAACTCGGAGAACAATAAGGGTAGAGAAACTTAGAGGAAATAACCTACTGGGAGAACGGGAATGCACTGGGAATAGAAAAATCAGTCAGACAGGAAGAAATCAGATACTGGGAAGATGCCCATGGAGAGGGAGTGAGAGATGCCCATGGAGAGAGGTTTGGAGAGGAGTGTGCTGGGAAGGGAGGACAGGGGCTGCCAGCAGGGGGGGAGGAAGCAGTCCCAGGGGTGCAGGACCAGGCAAGGGAAAGGGTGTAAGTCACAGGGGGTGAAGAGGAAAAGAGCAGATGGCCTTTAAATAAACTTTTACTTGGGAGGCTGTTCTTCAGCCAGCAGACGAATATTTCTGGCTGCAGAAACTTTTTTTCCTTCTGCGTCTTGCTGGACAGGAGCAGATGGAGAGAGAAGCCTTGACCACCTAAGAGATTTTGGCCATGTTTGAGACTGCCATGTCAGCTACATCAGTGGAAACTCACCTGGCTTCCTCAGCCTGGCTCGGAGGTCCCTGCCCCTGGCCCCGGGGGTGGACATGGTAGCCCTCTGAGGAGGCAGCAGACAGCGATGACAAGCAGCCGCAGGCAGCGATAACAAGCAGCCGCAGGAAGCAATGCAGCCCTTTCTGCAGCGATGGCCCGACCACAGCCCAGGCGCTGCTGGTTTTGACTTGCTACTCATTAACAGGGTTCAGGCAGTGTGGTTCACTGCCACAGGACCAACGAGGGTCAGGGATGGGGACGCTGCAGCTTTCCAAGCCCTGTCAGCATCTGCTCCTCATGGGTCTGCTGAGACCTGCGGCTCCTCCACGGATGGACCATCCCAGAGGCCTGGCACCCTGCTAGGTGGGTCCCAGGCAGACCCTCCCCACTGAGCTGGGTGCAGGAGGATCGCTCCCCCCACCCAGGCAGGGCTCCCTGCCGTTCTGACCTGGTCCGTAGATTGGGAGAGGGGTAGGGCAGGACAGGTGTCCCCAGACTAGAAAAGAACAACTTCTGGGGCCTCAAACTACCCAAGACACTGCAGGGAGGGTGCCGGGACTGACAAGAGCAGTGGGGTGGCAGAGGAGGGGGTGCACATCCAAGCCACCCTACAACACGTCAGGGAAAATGCCTCAGCGCTGGCACCAGGCCTTCCCGGAGGAGACCCAAGGCACTGGTGAGGGTCTTGCAAGGCTGACAAGGGACGGGAGGCCGGGTGTTCATGCCACCACCCTGCTGCCTGCGTACTGGGC